>PVHT020004943.1:9026088-9096740 GCA_004024745.2 Catagonus wagneri | reverse complement strand
AAGGCAGAAATTGGCAGAATAAATTTTTAAAAAATATGATCAAACTATATGCTGTCTACTAGAGACTCAACTTTAAAGAAGTAGGATCTTTTCTACAATAAAGTGACAATAAAACAAAAAGCCATGTAAGAAATTTGTTAGATCACTGTTTTAAGAAGGCAACTGTGTAAACACATTTAAAACAACTGAAAGTCTGATTATGGAAATTTGATTTGATATTAGAGGATATTAAAGAAAGGAACATCTTTATTTTGTTGGTCATGATACTTGTAGCTTTGGTAAGTCATACTAAATCTCTTAGTGGGGAAAATACAAGATATTTAGGGATTGCTTTAAAATACTTTATAAGGACGCAAATGATAAAGAGGAATAAAGCAAATATGACAAAATCTTGATAATTCTTCTTTATCGACGATGGGTATAATGTGGTTCATTATACTATTATTTTTACCTTTTACTACATTCAAATTATATTAAAACACCTAGGCTGTGATTACTTCTGATCCACTTCTCTACTGATTTTATCCTAAGTCATCATCATCTCTCATCAGGATTATTGCAATAGCCTGTAGTATCATTCTCCTGTATCACTTAATTCTGTCTTCAGGTAGAGTACTCCTTTGCTGTAGAAATGAAAACAAATCCAACATTTCCTTGTAACTCTGCCTTGACTTCCTATACCTCTCAGAGTAAAAGTCAAAATTCTCGCAGTGTTCTAAAAAGCCTTGCCTGACTTTAAGTCTCTAAGCCCACTTGCTCTGCTCTTCTCCTCCTGGGCTCCAGTCACACTAGTCTCCTTCCTCAAGCCAAGGATGTCCCCACCTTGGGACCTCTGTTCTAGCTGCTTCCTTTTCCTGGCATCCAAATGGCTAACTCCCTCACTTTCTTTAAGGTTTTGCTCAAATGTCACTTTCTTCATGGAATCAAGAGTAAATTTCCTTTATCCTGTCGCAGCTAAAATTACAACCTGCCTCTTCCCACCTCAGACCCGCTTTACTTCTCAACCAGCTCAATTTTTATTCAAATCCCTTATCACTTTTGAATACATTTATCTAATTTATTTTGTTGATTTATAAATATCTGTCTCTGATGTAATTTAAGCTCCATCAAGGCAGGGAGTTTTATTTATATTTTGAGAGTTAATTATTGTGATAGTATAAGCTATATCAAAAGTAAATTTTTATTAAAATTGATAAAAATCACTTTTTATAACCCACATTTTCCAAGATAAATAATTAGATGATGAAAGTTATTTAACAGCTATGTTTGGGAGTTCCCATTGTGGCACACTGGAAATGAATCAGACTAGTATCCATGAGGATGCAGGTTCGATCCCTGGCCTCACTCAATGGGTTGAGGATCCGGTGTTGCCTTGAGCTGTGGTGTAGGTCACAGAGGTAGCCCAGATTTCGAGTTGCTGCAGCTGTGGCGCAGACGGCAGCTGTAGCTCTGATTCGACCCCTAGCCAAGGAACTTCGATATGCCACAAGTGTGGCCCTAAAAAGTGTGTGTGGGGAAGTTGCATTTGATCTTCATATCTTCTCAAAGTGATACCATACCTCTTTCTTATTAAGAAGAATCCACTTTCAGTCAGTAGTAACTGAAAAAAAAAATTTGAACTCATAAACAAAATTTAAAGCATCTAAAAAGGAGAAATAGTACTATGCTTATCAATTTATATAACAAGTTTTAAAACATTAGATAAAATATAGGAAGTTGAAATGAGAAAGTAGAGTAAGTAAAAAGCTGGCAGGCATTTTTCCCATGGATTCTTTGACAACAAGTTGTGATACTGCTGAGATGTGGAAGAAGAGCTGCAAAATTATGTTTATTTGTTTGATCAGCCAACTAACTGAATAAATAGAAAGTCAGGAAAATATGTACATTATAAACCAAGACTTCAGCAAGCCATTTGACCCTCTGTCACAATATCTTTACGAACAAAATGGAGAAACTTGGACTTAATACAGACACAATTGGGTACCTTTTAACTGGTTGGACAAATACACCTCAAACTTATTCATTAATATAAGCTTTAATTACATAAACAAACATCTTTGGCTTTGGGTGTACTAACTCAGATGAATAATAATAATGCCTGACATTGTATAAAATGCTTACATTTTATAGTTCACAAAGAGCTTAAGGTGAAATATCTCATTTGATCCTCATCATAGTCTTGTGCTGAAAAGTGGGACAACGTAATTATCTTTATTTAACTAGATATGGAAACTGATTTTCAAACTGATTTATTTTTCAAATAGATGATTATTTAACTAAATATAGGTAAATTATTTGCCTAAAAACACGCTAATGCATATGTTTATTAATACTTCAGATGACACAAAGCTAAAAGGAATAATTAACATGTTGTATAAAATAGTACAAATTCAAAAACATACATCCCCAAAGTGATGTATAAGATGAATCTAATAAGAGAAACAAAATAACTACAGATGCATTCAGTAAACAGTGTTTTCTCTTTTGAGCATTTATCTCAGTTTGTAATGATATATTTATTGCTGTGATTATTTGGTTAATGTTTGTTTCTGGAGACTCTATGGTCAGTGTGATAAGAGTGTGCTCAATCACCTGGGGTAAAGCTTGGCACTAGCAGTTATATAACTAATAAATAAATTCAGCACAAAGGTTACAGAATGTCAAATATAAATTTCCTAATCAAAAGACCTATTTGAGAAATTTACATCAGAAAACAATAATAAGATTTTAGTTGACAGAACAATGGAAACATAAAAGAATGTCTGTTGTAATCTTAGCCTATGCCACTGTTCATGATTTTAAACTCTACTCATATAATCAGAGTGATGGCCAACTAGATTGTGTGCAGAAGAGCCTATTGGAAATTACTGAAGAAATTTCTAGACATTAACTTAAACATTTCTCTAGTCGAAGTACTTTTAAAACACTTGTAGGAAGGTGAAGTGTAAGAAAGAGTTTTATAATGAATAGTTCCAGGGTGAACGTTGGGTCAGTAAAGATACTGTATAAGGAAGCAGGTTTATTCTCTGTAAAATAAAACCCTTATAAGATACAAAAATAGAAAACCCAAGCTGTAGGAAAGAGTCTTGTGAAGTATGGGAATCCGAGTCACTGGTAGTCTTCGCACAGATATAGAAAAACTTGCCAAAGTCATGACAGAGAATGTTTATTTTCTTGGATGGAAATTTATCAGATTCCATTTTCCTCTAATTCCCTTAATGAAATTGGTCATAATGTTTTTGAATATAAAATTAGTACCAAGCACCAAGAAAATATACAGACTATATATTTTTTTTCTATTTTAACCTCTTTACCTGATTTTTGGTAACAGGTATTATAAACTCTTGCCTTTTAACAAATAAGATGATTTAATTTTTGTTATTGTCAGTTTTAAAAATATTCAGGTTTTAAACAGAAAAGGAATTATATCATATATCTATTTACTGTACAAAAATTAAAAAAACTATTCAAATATAAATGCATAAAGGGATTTTCTAAGGCTAATCCTGTATAAAATAGGTTTCAGAGAAAAACCAAAAAAAATTCTCATTCTCGCAGAAAATACCCTTCCCTATATTTGGAAATGTATAAAAGGAATTTTGTGACTTTAAGAGTTAGAGGTCTGTCTGTTAGGTTTTAGCATTTGGATGTATGAAGTGGGACATCGATTCAGTACTCATGATACTAGCTTTTGCTTTGCTGTTCAAAATCATACTTTGCAAGCACATTCACTGGAAATTCTTCCTAAAGTATATCCAAAAGGCTGAATGTTTCCTGCTGTGCTGAGTGCATTAATTCCCATTACCCTCTAGTGCCTTCTATTAACAACCACCTATAGAAGAGCAGCACTATGTTTATGTGTAAATAAAATAGGCTATATATGTGCTTTTCCATTTTTTCTCTGCAAAAAAAGGTGTTTTATTCCTGCTGTTCTATAAATTTAAAGCAAGGTTAAAAAGAAAATTAAACAAGATTCATCTGGCAGCACTGTAATTTAGTTTCACACACCTGGCACATAGTTTCCAAAGCAGAGTGATTCTATGGGAAAGAACTGCTTAATAAGCAACAGAACTAAAACAAAGATGAGCAGATGACAGTACATTGAAAATTAGATAAAAGCCTACAGTATAATATTGCAGGAAGGAGTGGAGATGTAATGAGCTGAAACGGAGCAAAGGGAAAACCAGAGAGAAAAAGGGGAAAAAAATTCTTAAGTGTGAAATCCATTATAGTACCAAATAACTTCCTAAGAAGTAGTTTAAACTCTGTCCCTTGAATAATTTTACAGTAGGAAATCGGACTGAGAATATAAAATGGTAAAAAAAACTTTAATGAGTGGAAGAATAAGATGATAAAAATAAACAAATACAAATTCACTGAGGTGATTTTGAACATGATGGTTTTGTTAAGTTTCTCTCTCACTGGCAATAATAATTGAATGATAATATTTAGAATTTATGGAAGACCCATAAATTTCTAAAAATCATAAACAATCAAAAGGAATGACTTAATCTTTGTAGATATATTGAAAATTATGACTTACAGTTGAGTCTCTGATGAGGCTGCAGCCTCTGCTGATAACTGGATTGCAACTTGATTAAGAGCCTGAACAGAGGACCCAGGTGAGCTGTGTTCCAACTCCTGACCCATGGAAACGGTGAGATAATAAATGTGTATTGCTTTAAGCTGCTAAGTTTATGGTGATTTGTTATACAGAAATAGAAAATGAACACAGGCCTCAATGCTTAAAAAATAAAATGCTACTTAAAAGATTTTACAAAGATATCCAAATAATACAGTATTGAAATTGATGATGCCAGAAAACTGCTTGGTTTCATACTTGCACCTATTAGTAACTTTATAATCTAAGCCTCTTTTCAGAGTATAGTTTTCATTTCCACATCTAGACTGGGAACGGGCCTCTTTGGTTTTATAAATCTTACACTGTCCTTTGGGAAAAAATATCAGTAAAATAAATGATTCCACTTTTAGGTTAAAATTTACATAATTTTTTGTGAGTACTATCACAGGGATATTTAGGAGAATCTTAAGTTTTTTCTTCGTCCTAAGCATTACTTAAATGTGCTTTAAGAATGTTCTGTTAATAAAGGCCATACATGAGTGGTAAAAAACTGAAAAAAATTTTCTCTAAAATCAGAATAACCCCTCTTAACATTCTACTCAACATAGTACCAAAAGTCCTAGACAGAGCAATTGGACAAGAAAAAGAAATAAAAGGCATATAAATTGGAAAGGAAGAAATAAAATTTTCTCTTTTTGCAGTAGACATGCTTTTTTACATAGAAAAGCCAAAACCATACTATTCAATAATCCCATTTTGGGGTATTTACCCACCCCCGTAGCAAAAAGAAAAATTCAGAATCTTTCTGATATTTTCATACCAATATGAAAGCACTATTCACAATTGCCAACGAGTAAGAATAACTTTTCTGTTCATGGATGGATGAGTAGAAAAAGTGAAGTGTATATATGTAATGGAATATTATTTGACCTTAAGAATAAAGGAAATCCTGCAATATGCAATATTATTTAGTTATTGCTGTAATATTGCTACATAAAGAATCACCTAGAAATATAATTTTTCCTCAGTCATCTTTATACAGATTGATTAGAATAGGTCATTCTTGCTGCAGTTTAGCTCAGTTTGGCGGCAAACTGAGGTTGAGTTCACATCTGATTCACATGTTTTTAATTCTCTTGGACTAGTAGACTGACAAGAGGATGTTAATTTCATGACAATATGCCATAATTGAGGTGATATATAGTGTTTCTGAGTGTTGGGAGAAGGAGAAAAAATTTTTAATGTTGATGTTTGAAACCCTTTACAGAGGAAAGTAACATTTGATCCGGACATTGAAGGAAGGGAAATTAAAATTAGTTAATTGTATAATGAGGGAATAACATTCCAATTATTGATAATGAGGTATAAGATTATTTATATTAGCTTAAAATGATTTATGATATTAGCTGAGATAAGAGGATTTGTTTGAGATTTAGCAGAAGAAGCTTGGAAACTGATATCTCAACATGCAGAGATGACTACTACAGAATTTCACAAACTCAGGCAAGCAGACCCTTCTGGCATAGAGATAATACATGTTAGAAAGGCTGTAGCACATTGAATCAAAGGACACTGAATGGCAAACTAGCTACTTGTGACCTAATACATCTTACTGATGTTTGGTTTAGCCCAAATAATGTTCTTTGAAAATTTGAACCAATGATTTAAAATAGGGTAATTTCACATAACAATCCAAATCTCTGGCCACGTGGAGTCTGTAATCCGTGAGAAGAGTTGTCTAGAGCTGTGTAATGAGTCTCTGGTTAAAACAAATGTGTATTTCCAAGTTAGTTCAGATGTAATTGAATCTTATCATCTCCTTTACCCAGAGATGGACTGTAAGTTGCCATTTATCATTAAGCATAAACTATTTATTTTTCCTGGTGGAAGAGAAATATTTATTGGTACTCTATCAAAAAATGGGAGAATGAAAAGAGATACCGAAGGAGACATGTGTTTCAAGAAAAAAAAGAGGAAGCATATTTTTGAGGACTATTTCCCTGTTTAATATGCCAGTGAGATGCTATATTAGAAGATTATGATAAAAAGAAGCCTTTAGGAATTCCCTTCATGACTCAGTGGAAACAAATCTGACTAGTATCCATGAGGATGAGGTTTGATCCCTGGCCTCACTCAGTGGATTAAGGATCTGGTGTTGCCTAAAGGCCGTGGTACTGATGGTCTGTGTGACTCTCTCTGCTTTGCTCTCCTCAGTTTGGCTGCTGAGTTCCTCTCTGAGGCTTTAAGGTTTCCCTTCTGTCCTGGCTGATTTCCCCATCAGTTAGGTGGCCTCCTGAGGTATGGATTTCTTTCCTCTTTCACAGCTTCTACTCAGGAGTGCTGGTCCTGTCCTGATTTTTTTTTTTCTCCTCTCTCTCCTTTTTTTTTTACTTCCTTCTCATCTATATAAGGTGAAATCATGAACTGTGTGGTGTAACATTTTCTAGGACTTTAATATTTTACTGATTTTAATATATACCATGATCAAATGAAAGAGGGAGCTTTGCTCCAAGCACAATCTCTCTTGTGATGTATCTCACCTTAGAAGACTGTGGACTAATTAGACACACAGCATATGCCTTCCTATGGTTTCACTTACCCTATACTGGTTTCCATTCTTTAGTCTGAACTTGGTAGATATGTTTTTTTGCCATTAAACTTTTCCTTTTGAAGAAGTTGCTTTTAATTAGAAAATTTAAAGAGGGAAACACAAAAGCCTTACCTAGTACTGAGTCATAAAAAAACTGCAGCAGGTGGTTGTAGCTACATGATGTTCAACCTCATGCAATGTGACTTTTGCCAAGGACTCTGATTGCAATCCTCCTGAACTCAACTGCAGGTCTTGTGTCGGCCCTGTCCTGTAGTGCAGATCAATCAGCAGGTACCTTTTGAGCTCTCACGGACATTTAAAATTCCAAAACTTGAATCCCACATACATTTACTGAAGAAGCAGGGAGGGAAGACACTCCCCAGTCCTGTACTCAATCCCAGCATGATATGCAATAATGACCTGTCAGGAAAGGAGGCTGTGTATCCTCACACTGTGAAATATCCTGAGGGACTTTCTTTATGAATTCAAAAAAAGATTCAGCAGGACTCTAGGCAAGAGTTCATGTACACAATTTCAAAAGTCCATCACAATCCTTTAAACATTTTTTCAAGAGGTATCATTACCTTGGTGTTTTTTCATCTGTCCTTTTAAAAAAATTACAGATATGAAGAGGATGACCTGAAATAGTCTCCTAGCTACAAAAAATAGTCATCTTTTTTTTTTAAGGTTTATCATTTCTCTTTTTACACTAGCAGAGTGTTCTTTGCCTTTTAAGCATTCATTGATTTATTTTCATTTTTGCCCATTCATAATATGATAGATATGGAATGGGTGATATGTGTGCATTAGTCATTGTGCAGAATTTGTTAGAATTAATTCAAAGGCTAAAACTCACCACATTTTATCTTTTCTTGGTAACTGCTAGAAAAATGGCACTTATATTTTTTGACACAAAGGCCACCTGGGGGGGTACTTCTATGAGAAAAATTCACATAAACGATTTAAAACATACATATAAATTGAGAGGACTCACAGATTCCTGGAGTCCTGTGTCCCTGGTTAAGTTGAGATGGGGAAAACTGACATTTTAGCAGGCAGGGTATTTGTTAGGAAGCAATAGCTATGAAAAGGGAGGTGAGGATGCAAGATTGTGCATTGGGAGATGTTGAGAGCTAAAATGCAGAGCAAACTAAGCTTCAGGCAATTACAATCGTTGGGAGTAATCAGACTCAAGAGCTAGAATGGCCCTTCAGTACTGTAGGAGTTGGGCCCTCCTGTATTGATCAATCATCTAATTGCATGTGTTTCCCAGGAAGCAGTGGATGGAAGCCACCCTGCGGCTGGGGAAATCTGTGAAGGGACCAAACACTAAAGCCTGTCAATGACAGTCCTCCCAGCACCTGGGGTGACAAATTCTTTCATGAATGGGATCTGGGGGCTACATCACAGTATTTATCAGATCCAGGTTATGAGAAACCCTGCCTTAAAATCTTCAGCTTTCTCTTTACAATTTTAACTACTGAAGTAATTTTCTGATTTTATTTCTAAAATCTAATTCAAGGGCAAATTAAGAACAACTGAACCATGATAGTTTATGCCTTATTATTTATTTATTTACTTTTTGTCTTTTTACCTTTATCTAAAGCCGCACCCGTGGCATATGGAGGTTCCCAGGCTAGGGGTCTAACAGGAGCTACAGCTGCCGGGCTTCGCCACAGCCACAGCAACACAGGATCCGAGCCGTGTCTGCAACCTACACCACAGCTCACAGCAACGCCGGATCCTTAACCCACTGAGCAAGGCCAGGGAACGAACCTGCAACCTCATGGTTCTTAGTCGGATTTGTTAACCACTGAGCCACGAAGGGAACTCCCAGTTTATGCCTTATTTAGACAACAATATATTTTAGGTGTTCATTACTGAGTAGATTATTTCTTTTTTATATTTTGAACTTATTTCAAACTTTCTGATCTTTTAAAGATAATTTTATTATAACAATTACATTTTAATCTATTGAATGTTTTTAAGCAGATGTTAAAATAGCAAGAAAAGTCTTAGAATGCAGGAAGAGCTGACCTCACCACTACAAAACTTGGTAGATCCAGAGGGACTCTGTTTTGCCCTAGTTCCATTCGTGTAGCTAAATGACTGACAGACATGGAGCAAAAATAGGAATAAACAGAAATAAAACAGATGCCATCATCACCCTCCTTATTTTAAAGAACATTAGTTTAAATAAAAACAAGATAAAAGGTAATAGTAGCATACTTTTCACTTTAAAAAGTCACTGAAATAATGAAAGTAATCTCTTCATTGTTAGATATTTTCATTTTTATCGATTTAGGTTTTCACTGAAATTTTTATGCCTAAATCTAATTATGCAAGGGGGAGAGTACTATTTTCAGTATGCCATATTTAATTCTCTAAAATGGCTTTGTTCAGTAAAGCCCCGAAGGGATGAATGATAGCCTGGCAGGTTTTCAATAAATAATGACAATTTATCAGTAAAGAGGCTTATTTTCAAGAGATGAATAGCTAGATACAGCTTAACATTAATTTCCAAATCCTGAAGACAAAATTGCATTGACAGAAATCATAAAATTTGCAGGAAAAACTAGTTTGGGTGGGAGCCAAAGGGTATGGGAAAGAGCAAAAATATATTTTATTTTAGATATGTTACTTTTGAAGTAGTGCAGCACATTCAAGGAAAGAGATATTAAGCAGGTATCTAGAAACACAAATCTGGAGCTCAAGGGGAAAAAGTCAGGCTCATTTGAGCAGAGGTGTCTCCTGTCACTAGGCTAGGTGCTCCTGGGTTAGGAAATGTGTCTGGCATATTTCAGAAAGAGGGGATCAAGGAGGTTGTGTCTCCACTTCAGTGAGTAGGCAGTGCGGTCTGTTGGAAAAATTTACATCCAGTTATAGTTCCATCGGTCCCTGTTTGACTTTGAATAACTCACTCTGAACTTCAACTTTCCCTGCTATTAAAAATGGGACTATCAAAACCTATTAATGCGCTCTTAAAGAGTGATTTGGGAGTTCCTGCCATTGCGCAGTGGGTTAATGATAAGGTTTGTCTCTGTGGAGGTGCTGGTTTGATCCCTGGCCAGGCTCAGTAGGTTAAGAATCTGGTGTTCCTGCAGCTGCAGTTGTGGCATTGGTTGCAGCTCGGGCTCAGATTCCATTCCTGGCACAGGAATTTCCAAATGCTGCTAGTGAGGTTGAAAAGGACAAAAAAAAAAAAGGAGTGATTTGTACCAAACATGATAAATATGAAAGCATTTCATAAATTTAAGTGCTATTCAAAAACACATTATCATAATAATAGTGTATGGGTGAATGTTTGTTTGAAATATTTAAACATAAAAGAGAAGATGTAAATTATTCCCTCACGCAATACATATGTGCTGTATAAAACACTAAATTAGTGCTAGAAAGGGGAAAATAAATAAGACACAGATTCTTCCTTCTAATGACTCATAAGTCCTATTGAGAAAAATAACATATGGTTGGGTGTCAAGTACAAGCAGACAGAAGGATGTTATAAGTTCATGAATGAATAAATAAATAAATAGATGCACAGAGGAGAAGCATCTAATCCAAACTCAAAGTTCCAAAGAAGTCTTCCTGGAAGAATCTGTCTTAAAATATAATGAGTTTTCCTTCAAATAAAGAAGGAGTGATGGAAAGTAAGAAATCCCAAGCCCAGGCAATTTCAAGAGAAAACGTTGAGGGTAAAATGCTTGAGGGCAGTTGGCAAGAAATGAAGTTGGAGGAGGGCAATAGGAGGTGGTGGTCAGATAACCTATGTCAGACTATGTTACTTGAATTATTATGATGAAATAATATTTATAAGAGGAGGAGTATGGTAATTGCATTTGCCACACTCTTTTTAGATGGAACCCTCTGGCAGTGGTGTGGAAGTTTGATTTAAGGAAAGGAAATTGGAATCAGGGAGACAGGTCTGGAAATTATAGCAATAGACCAGCAATAGATTATGGGGGCTTGAATTAACTTCAAAATTAATTTGGATTTAAAATATTCATGAATGATTGAATGGTGAAAAGTGAAGGAGAGGGAGGAAAGAAAAGTGTTTCCCTGGTATCTAAATGCATGGGTATATCAACTACTGAGATGGAAAATGTTGAGGAAAAACAAGTTTATGGAAAAAGAATTTTTGTTTGGGTATTTTGAATTAAGCAGTGTCTCTGTGATGTTTAGGCAGACATATAGAGCTGGAAGTTGGATATATGAGTCTGAAGCCCAGTGGAGAGAACCTCTTCTGAGAGAGTTTGGGCCAGAGATCTAGATTAGAGAAGCATCAGCAGATAAAAAGGATAGATAGATAGATAGATAGATAGATAGATAGATAGATAGATAGATAAAGTAGATGATATATTTAAATTAATGTTAATTCCATCCATAGTGCCTAGAATAGTTCCTGGTATCTGGCAGTATTTCAATGAGTAAATATGAGAAAATTTAAAGTTGTGAAAATAGATGCGTATGCTCAGAGAAAGACTGAGAATGAGACATGACAAGGTGGGCTGAGATGGAAGAACATCGATATTTAAGATGTCAACAAAAGATACTTAGAAAATAAAGAATAGGCTTAGTAATCCTCTATTTGGAGTTCCCGTAGTGGCTCAGTGGTTAATGAAGCTAAGAACGATGAGGTTGCAGGTTTGATCCCTGGCCTTGCTCAGTGGTTTAAGGATCCGGTGTTGCCGTGAGCTGTGGTGTAGGTCGCAGATGCGGCTCGGATCCCGCGTTGCTGTGGCTGTGGCGAAGGCCGGCGGCTACAGCTCCTGTTAGACCCCTAGCCTGGGAACCTCCATGTGCCGCAGGTGTGGCCCTAGATAAGGCAGAAAGACAAAAAAAAAAGAAAGAAAGAAAGAGAGAGAGAGAGAGAGAAAGAAAGGGAGAAAGAAAGAAGAAATATAAAGAGTATGAAGAGAATTGTGTAGAGGGCGATATTATGAAACTCAAGAAAGGATAAAATTAAGGGAAACGAAGAATTCTAATCCACTGTTGACCCAATCATATGACAATGACGGAGGTGTCAATTCATTGGTAGAGCACAGGCAGAGCTGGAAGGGTTTAATTGGCTTTTTGTGAAATTTGATTTATGAATGCTGAATCTGAAGTATGTGAGTCTTCAGCTGTCACTGTGAACCTCCACTGTTATCCAGAAAAAACCTTCAAGAAAATGAAGTATATTCCATACTTTCTTCTTTCTAATACTTCCACAAAACAGCTTGTCATTTCTTTAAAACCAAAGCTAATATTGTCCTTACTCTGCTTGAAAGTCTTTAATGCTCCCCCCCCCACTGTACTTATCCTAGCCGTTTTTCCTCTTACAATTTGGCCTCTGCCAATTTCTCTGGCCTTATCCTGTTTATTATTCCCCGTTGTTTATATCACTAAAATCTTTTCTTGACTTAGGTTCTCTTTAATAATACATGTTTCTTTTTTTCCCTTTAATTTGGAATGTTCTTTCATTCACATGTTTCTTTCTCTTTTTTAAGTCTTAGCTTAAATGTCACCTTCAAAAATAAGTCTCTTAAAAAACCATCATAATCCAAAACAGTTTCCTTCCATCGAATCTCTCAGCACCTCACTCTGCTTTCACTGGACTTATTCTAGTTTTTTATTATAGTTTGTTGATGGGTTATTATTTTTCTTGTTCTTTTTTCTTTTTATATATTCTTTTTTTGCTTTCCTGCATTTTTTGATTGATCATTTACTGTACATATTCTCTACAGAATTAGAATCTCCATAAGGAAGGAGCCATATCTCTGTGCTTACTTCTTCATACCCGATGCCTGGCTTAAAATGTGTAGAATGAATAAATAATAATGGCTGTCTGCTTAAATGGATTTGTTAGTAATTCATTTAGCTTTATGGACATAGCTTGAGGATATATAGAAAAGATTTTTAAATTGCTATTTTAAAATATGACATTTAACTACATAATAAAACTGCTCAATTTTAGACATTTAAAGAATTCGTTTGTGAACGTTTTCTAAAAATAACTGACTTAGAAGTAGCATTATTTATAGTATAATTTGAGATGCAAAACAAAAAACAAAGCTATTTTTCGTTAAGGCATAGAATTGTGTGATTGAAATACAGTATATTTTACTAATTCATCTGAGCTTCCTATTTGGCAACTTTCTAGAATCTTTTTTTAAGTTTTGTTGAAGTATAGCAGATTTACAATGTTGTGATAATTTCTGCTATACAACAAAGTAATTCAGTTACACATATACACACGTCCATTTTTTTCAGACTCTTTTCCCAGATAGCTCATTACAGAATATTGGGTAGAGTTCCCTGTGCTATTCAGCAGGTCCCTGTTGACCATCCATTCCATATACAATAGTATGCATACACCAATAACAAACCACCAATCCATCTCTCCCCCTCCACTTTTCCCCTTGAGTAACATAAGTTTGTTTTTTGAAGTCTGTTAAGTCTGTTTCTGTTTTATAAATAAGTTCATGTGTATCATTTTTTAAGATTCTTCATTTAAGTGATATTATATTATGTTTGTGTTTCCTGGTCTGGCATACGTCACTTAGTATTATAATCTCTTTTTGTAAAATGTGCAATCAGAAACGCACATGCTCATACATTTACAAGATAATGAGTTACCTTCATTAATTTAACAGGTCTTTACTATTTTACTTTGGCTCTTTTCTCTCACTAAAGTAACCCCTCCCCCCTTCTCGTGTAATTTATTCCTTTAATAACCTCAGTAATTCCAATTCAACAAATCTTTAATGAATATCTCCTACAGGCTGAGAATATTGTAGTGTGGAGCACAGAACACATGATGGAAGTAGTATCTTTGCTCAAGCATCTGTTTCAGGAAGGCAAAGTTGAACCTTTTAAGTGTCTACCAGTGTGATAGAGATTAACAGAATAAAAATGAATTGCGGCAGCCAAGGAAGCTGCATTTTCAAAAACATGGCTAGGATTGGGTAAATCAGAGACATGGGAGATGAATGACATTCTGTGACGAAAGAATATTTAGAAGTCTCTTAAAGAAGGTTGCCCTGGGAACATTACATACGAATCAGGGCTGCTGACCGTATTAGAGCAGAGATAGGCCCACTAGCTCTAAAGCAAAATTAAAATAGTGTCCTTGCCTCAGGTGGGAAAACACCCTTGTGAATGAATAAATGATGGTAGTCATGGATTTTCAGTTTGAGTAAACGATGGATGAATTACTCAATAAGAAGCCTGTCTATAGAAAAAGTCTGGTTTCTTATCACATGTCCTCCATATAGAGATGCAAGCATTTGCATAGAAATGAATTGATTTGAGAAAGGGCAGAAAAGGCGAAGCAATAGAGAAGGAGATTGGAACTGGCAAGAGACTGCAGCGGATGATATCCTTATGGGTTTGTTTAATAACACTCTGTTCCTCTTATGGGATATAGTACCTTTGGTAATTTAACTCATCTGGTCACCTCAAATCCATGCCATTTCAGATAAGAGGAGAAAATATGATTTCAAAAGGAGAGTAATGACTATTTTATATCCATACATCATTCATCACATGAAGCCTTAATAGAAAAGTTACATATATTGAAATGTGAAAATAAGTAGGTGTACTTATTTTTAAAAACTTAAAGCTGATCTTACAAGTGACAATTTCTCTTATGTAGAATATGAAAGGTTTTTTAAGTTTCTTATTATTTTTAATTTTTTGAAGTTTTCAATAAATAGATTTAAAGGGTCTATCTATCTATCTATCTATCTATCTATCTATCTATCTATCTATCTATCATCTATCTATCCATCATCTATCTAGATCTGTTTTTTCTATCCAGTGTATCCAATTGGAAGTAAAGCTATGTGGTTTTAAAGAATTACATTTTACATGGGAAGTTATTCCAGGGCTTTCTTTGCTTCCTTTTTATCCTTAAATAAGCAAATTTAACATATATTTGTTATTGTATCTCTAAGAAAAAATTATCTAAGTTTCAATAAATTAGACAAAAATACTCATAAAACTGGAAGTGCTGGGATGAAAAAAATAAATGTTTTCTTACTGTAGCATAATATTTGGTTTGATAAAAATATGTCCACTGTGAGTCCTTAGGAAGTGGTATATTATCAAAATATTTTTCGAACTTCTAGATTTAAGCACTCTTTTGAGAAAATTCTTAAAGAGATAGTGCTCTGAAGAATATAAAACCGAATCTATTACATTAGGAAAAGTTAGAAGCTAACTATATTTAAATAGCTTCAATTATGCAGATAATTGCTTTTTAAATAAACCTCAAGATAGAAAAATCCCAAGTGGAAATACTTTTTAAAAAGAGTTTAGTATAGAAGTCTTCTTTTTATAAACACTGAAGTATTTTAAAAAGCCTTCGGTGTAGTATATAACAATGATTAAGAACCAGGCTTTAGAGTTGGATGCATTTGAATTCCAAATTTATTGTTAACTAAAGGGATGACTTTGTTCTCCAAGTATTTATTAGCATGAGTCTAAAATATAGTCAATAACAACTTCTAGGACATGTGAAGATTAAATGAGAGAGCATGTATTTGGACTAACATAAAGTAACTAGTAAAAACTATTTGCTATTATTCTTACATTCAAATTTATTATTATATTTAAGAAGATATGGTTTGGAATCTGTAAATTTAATCAATAAATGTTAGCCACTGCCAATAAAAAGTCAATGTGAAAGAACAGCATAGTCTGAAATTACTCAGGACCCTCTATGTTACATTGTTTACCATACTGTGAAATTTAGGAAGCATTTGCTCAGAGGAGTGGCCTTGGGTGAATTACTGGATTACCAAAAATATCTTGTAATAAAACAACTCATCCTTTGGGCAATCCCAAAGCATAGACCTTATTTTTAATGGCATTTTAGTAAATTCCAATATCTAAAGCCCACCAATAGAAACCTATCATATTATTTATATGAAAGCATTTCTAATACCTTACCGTAGCCTATCAGTGTTCTATAATTAGTCACAAGAATATCAAACAGTTAGTTTGCCCATAAGAGTACAAGAATTATTCTGTTACAGTGCAAGGAAATCTCAAGGTGAATATTGCATTTTTATGACAAGTATCCTAAGTCCCAAACAGACATACACAGTTTAAAATATCATCAAATAAAATATGTAACAATAAGATAAATAAAACTTTATGCATATTTGTTAATCTTAATTGCTAATTAGAATCTTTAGAGTTATAGGGACCAGAGGAACATTCATATGATCTCAGCAAATGGTGAGTTATTTAAGGGTACAAAGGAAAGTAAGACAAACTTTTATCTCAGCAGCTGCATTGCAAAAAGAGCAGAATGCTACTCATGATGCAATAGTCATCCTAATAACATGACAGCAATTGGGATTTTGTTCATCTGTAGAGATAGTAATATCTATGTTTCATATTTTAATATTCTGATATTTTCTTTTGATTCTTTCAATCACACATTTGATTCTCTGTGACTCACAGATACCACAAAGAAAAGATATGACTGGTCTGGCCATTCACAATCTTACTATAGTGTGTCCATTATGCAGGACTCTCAAAATGGTCAGTTCCTTGATCGAATAGTTATTAAGTGTATAATTTTTTTTGGGGGGGGCAACCGCTATATAATTTTTGACAATCGTTTTCCACGAGCACATTCCACAATGGGGACAAAACAGACATGACCACTGCATCATGGAATTGTCTGGTAATTCAGACAGGCATCTGGGCAGGTGACAGCTTTATGGAACATAGTGTATAATGCAAGATAAACCATGGAGAAAACAGGTTTTCTAGGCATTCAGAGTCTGCAGTTTATCTTCACTGTGGCATATGTTGATTATTAATATTAACTATAATATCAAGATCTATTGCCTTGGATAATAAAATATAAAATTTCACCATGTATTAAATTTAAAATTATTAATATAATGAACGAATGGATGAATGAATGCCAGCTTGCATTGACTGGATTATTTAGTTAAATCTTATCAAACAGTGAAATAAACAAGAGAATTCTTATTGTTGTGCTTATTGCGAAAGTGAAGTGAAAGAGTAACTCATGAATTCTTAGAGAAGATGTTACTTTAGTTATTGTAGGCAAGTAAGGCCTCTGCAGGACTGATGCTTGAACTAAAAATAAAAATGGCTTATATTAGGACCTACAATTGAAATATTAATGTATGAAGCGGCTTTCGTGAATACATAAAGCTGTCATCATATCACTTTCTTTTGGCTCACTTATCACTCTTTGGGATTATTCTATTGAAAAGCACTTCGTGTTGTCAGCAAGATGGTTGCTAGCTACTTCATATCTATATTCGCCATGCAGAAAGAAATCTTTTCTCTAAGAATTTCCTGGCTCTGAAGGAGTAATATGTCTCCCATGAAGCAATCATTGGGGCTGGGTAGGTGATATCTTTGACTAACTTGGGTCATAAACTCTTCCTAGAGTTGAGACTGGATACCATAAAGGAGAAATTCTTCAGAAACATAAGTGAGAAGAGGGAATCTGCAAAGGACATAGACAAAAGAGGATAATGAAAATCATGGCAGGCAGGAAAAAAATCCTGTAGTCCCACAATACACAATATTGATTATCTAAAATATGGAAAGAACATTCTATGTACCTGGATGGGAAATGTGGCTACCAAAATAAAATAAGCCATTAGTTTTAGGACAGTGAAATATTTAAAGTGTGAGACCTATAATAATGATTTTGTAGAAAGTATTACATAGACAATGCTGACCATAATCATGAAATGGAATTAAACAGAATCAGAAAATAGCATTATGAGATCTTTAAAAAATTGCCTGCAAATTTTTCTTAAATGCATGAAAATATCTATCATGAATAATATATAAAGTCATATTTTGAACATCAGTAACAGGACTAACAAATTTCCGTTGAAAAGAAACCAAAGCACAATAACCTGATGAAAAGAAATGCTGTTGGACACCACTGGCTATCAAATAAGCATGGTAGAACTGAACTTAGGAAATCAGAAATAGGAAATATGGAAAGGAATTTCTTTTTGGTCAGGGAGGCAGGTCTTCTTCAAAAACTAGTGCATCCTTTGTCAGGAACCACATTTCACGTTTAGACAGGTGGAAGAATTGATAATTGTTACATATCAATAGGAAGAGACTAAAAGTTAATGTGTTTATACATTAAGTAAATCAGTGTGCTTGTATTTATGATAAGCTTTGCGCTCTTTTGATTTTTCTTTTATATCTTAATGATGGGTAACTTGAAACAGGTAAAGCAGAGCATGTATTAAACAGGGCATACTGATCTGACAACCAAGTTAATTGAAATGTTAAAAGTCCTCTGTTTTCAATGGGAAAAAGAAATCTTTCAAGAGGATCTGTGTCCTTTTTAAAAGAGAGATCACAAAACAAGTGAGACATATGATGGTGGCCATTAGAGAGAAGGATGAATGCCAGTTTGTGAAGTGCTGCTTCAGCTGTCTCAGGAGAGTAGCTGCCAAGAACACTCAAGAAGGAAATACAAAATCAGACATCTGTATGTGTGCAGCATCCACCATGTTTGCTCTGAGGAGAGAGAACCATATGAAGCAAGACAGCAAAGGTGAAATCCAGCAAGACAGCCTACTTTATTACCATGGCAACCCAACCCTGATGAAAAGCAGAAAAACAATAAAATATCTCTGAAAAAAAATCTGTGCTATGAATATATCCTGGGTTTGAGGAAAGATGCAGTCCTGTAGAGAGCTTGGCGTTTTTACCATTTGGAGATTCCTTGTAACAAGCCATGGGTTTGCTTTTGGGAAATGCTGATTTAAAAAAGCATTCCATTTACTAAATTATTTAGTTTGAACTGTTGCTAAATTCAGATTTATATGTGAAAGCTGTAGTTTCAGATTAAAATCTTTAGTGCCATTGCCGAGGTCAAAGTGTTAACATTGTCACTCTCCTTGATGCCTTTTGACAATGTTTTGCCATCAGATTTAACATAAATTGTTCAATAAGAAAGAAAAGTTTCAGGACATTCTGAATATCCTGATAAATTAGAGCTGTATTTTATTTGCTTAGATTGGGTTCACTAATTACTTCACCTATTAGTTTTTAAACATGCTCTTTCTGTCTTAAACTTCCTGTCCTTTGGTATGCAGTTCAGTATAGAAAGAAAACATTTTCTTTTTTCTGTTCTGAAATTTTTAACTTTCATGGATTTCTAAATTTTCTCAAATCTGTGGTAACTTTGAGTTGCTCCTATCATTGTTTGTATTCAAATAAAACTCCCTGGTTTGTAGAAAAATCTAGGAAAGCTTGTTTTACTTTTAAAGTCAGCTTCATTGAGATTATTTGCATACAATAAAATCTATCTCTCCTAAAATATACAGCTAGTTGAGTTTTGACAAATGTATATAGTCACATAACTGACATCACATTCAGTTTCTTTGCACTGTTATTTTAGTGTCAATATTTCAAGTTTGTACTAACTTGCTTTTTATAAAATATAAAAATTTGGGGAATTACCTGGTTGTACAGCTGGTTAAGGATCAGGTGTTGTCACTATTGTGGTGTGGGTTCAGTCCCTTGCCCAACAACTCTCTCATGCTGTGTGGTCTTCATTTCTTCCTTTGATTTGAATTACAATTTGATAGCATTTTCTTTCAATCTGATAGAGTTCCATTAGTATTTTTTTTTGCAATGCACTTGTGTTAGCATTGAGTTATTTCAAATTTTATTAATTGGAAATATATTTATTTCACATCCATTTATAAAAGAAACTTTCACTATATATTAAGTTCTTAACTGGTAGGTTTTTTTCCCCCTAGCATTTTGGATGTCTTATTTCAGTACACTTTTGCCTCCATTCTGTTTGATGAGAAATCAGCCATTAATTGTATCATTGTGATGTGTATGATACATACTTTAAAGATTTATCTCTTTGGCTTTCAGTTGTTTACCTCTGCAGTATCTAGGCGTTATTGTCTTTGAATTTATAATAATTGGGGGTTCTGAGGTTGTTAGTTCTATATATTAATACTGCTGGCCAGATTTTAACAGCTTGGGGCCACTATTACTTCAGATATTTTTCTGACCCTTTATATTTCTCTTTTCCTCCTGAAACTCCAATCACACATATTTTGTAATGCATGCTATTGTCCTACCTACCTGCAAATATCTGTTCATTTATTTTTTCAATACATTTTTCTCTCCTTTCTATGGATTTGAAGATCTTTAAGTTCACTAATTTTTTCTGTGACATCTCAAATCTCCTGTTTATCAGAGAAATTTTAATTTTTGCTATTACATTTTTTAGTTCTAGAATTTTTTAGTTTCTTTTTTTAGTTTTCAGTCTGCATTGATATTCCTTATTGATTTGATCATTTTGATTATTCTTAGCATATTTCCCTTTAATTATTTGAAATAACAGTAATTTGATTATTTAGATATGCATTCCTTTAATTCTTTGAATGAAGGAATTCTTGCTTCAAAGTCCGTTTCTCACATCTGAACCCACTCTAAGTCATTTTTTATTGGCTATTTTTAAATCCCGACCATTGCCTATAATTTTCTTTCTTTTTGTCTAGTTCATGAAGAGCATAGTTGATAGTTATCCATGATAGAAAATACATTATAGCCATTCTGTGCTCTTGTTCTCCTGAAGACTGATTTTTTTGTTTGATTTTTGGCAATTAATTATCTTACCTGCACTCCCACTGTGAAACGTGTCTTCATTCTGATATGCAAGTACTAATGTCTCTGCTCAGTTTCGTTGTTATTGTTGTGTGTGTAGGTGTGTGTTTTAAGCTTGATTCCCTAATGGTCTTCCTGTGTTTGCATAGTTTAGAGATTAGCCAATGTTTCCAACAGAGCTTATACTCAGACACCTCTAGCCAGTGTTTCACCTCTACCACTACAGTTCTGTGCGAATCAATGGTTATGTGCAAAAGTCCAGCAAGTTCAGAATCTCCCAGCCTTCTGATTTTCACTGAGCTCTCTGGGGTCTCCTGTACACTCTTAGTTTACTGCCAGCCAAGAATATTTGAAGAGTTTATTGTCTCAGTTCTTCTCTTTCTCTCTTACTTCCAAGAAAAATTTCCACTCAGTTTCTACCCGTTCTTCTAGCCACCCTATAAAGAGTCCCCTACCTGTAGCAGGTGAAAACATGGGGTTTAACCAACCAAGCTCTTGAAGTGGGGATGCTTTCATGCAATATTTCCACTGACTCATTTTTCATCCAATGGAGCAAGGACTTTTTTTTCCAAGTAAACATTTCTTAAGTTGCTATCTACCTTTAGTCATTTTCCAGCATCTTTATGTTTGCTTTTAATAATTTTGAGCAGTTTTATATGTTTTTTTTCTTCTGAGGGGAATTGCTTGACCTCTTTCTAGGATCATTTCTGGAAGATTTTTTTTTTTTAGTTTAAAATACACTGGAAAACACTTTGAGATACATAACACATTGAGAAAAAAATTCTCATAGTAGTTACCACAGACAAATTAAATAAGTCCCTGAGGAAATGCTTAATATAAGGTATCAGAACAGTTAAAACTCTTTTAAAGAAGACTTACTTTTTGAATCCAAGTCTTCCACAATTTATAATAGTATCTATTAATGAAATGTATTCATATTACATAGTATATACAACACTCTCAATATTACAGAACACTATTGACACAACACAGTCATTGTAGCTTTAAAAAGATGGACATACATGAAGATTTCACTTGTAATAGTGAGGGAAATTAAAAAACATTTAACTCCAAAAAATAATGATGATATACACAGGCATCAAATTGCCCTCTCATATTAATAAAACATGTCTAGGCATAAAACTATTACTGTTTTTTTGAGAGAAGTAAAAATCTGTTTCAAGAAAATAATATATCTTGATAATAATAATCATAGTCTGTTTTTATTGGGTACTTACTATAGAACAAGTACTGTGCTGACCCACTTCATAGATGTTAGCATTTGATCTTAGCAATTTGATCCTCACATAACCCTGTGGTGGGTGCTGTTAACATAAAGTCTAATTAAACTTTTAGAACAGCAACATAATTTTCCTGTTGCACAATGTTAGTGTTGGTTTTTTTATTTTGTTTTTTTGATTGGAGGGGGAGAGACCTGCTATGTTTCATTTTTTTTTTCTCTCTGTACTTTGGGATAATTTAAACACTAGCTAAATATTATTGACATTTAGTTTCAAAATGCCCTTAAATGTTAGCCTCTTTTTCTCACAATGTTAGTAACTCTAGAGTACTCATTTTCTGAAGAAAAATAAAGTGCAGAGACCTTAGAACATGAGCAATAATTCCCTGGAAATTGATTTCAGGAAGTGGACACTTGCTTTTACCTTTCTGCTATTATGAATTTGAGTGTACAAACATCTCTTCATCCTTGTTCTCAATTCTTTAGGGCAGGTAACAAGACCAGAATTGTTAGATCACATGATAATTCTACGTTTAACTTTTTGAGAAAATGTCTTGCTTCTTTCCACCAGTTTTATCATTTTACATTCCAATTGGCAGTGCATAAGGACTCCATTTCTCCAAGTGCAAATTTTGACAACACTTGCTATTTTAGATTTTTTTGATAATGACCATCCTAATGGTGAAATGGCATCTTACTGTGTTTGAGTTGCCCTTCCCTAATGATTAGCAGTGTTGAGTACATTGTTTGTATGCTTATTGACTCTCTGGTCTTTGGAGAAATGTCTATTCAGGACCTTTGTACTTTTTTGAACTGGGCTGTTTGTTTTTTGTTGTTGCATTTTAAGAATATTTTGTATACTCTCAATATTAACCCTTTATCAGATACATGATTTACAAATCTTTTCTCCCACTCTGTGGATTGCCTTTTTACCTTGTTTAGTATGTACTTTTATGTGCAGAAAAATAATTTTTTGTCTTTCTACCACTGCAACTGTGGCATGTGGAAGTTCCCAGGCTAGGAGTTGAATCAGAGCTCCTTCTGCAGACCTACACCAGAGGTTGTGGCAACACTAGATCCTTAACCCACTGAATGAGGCCAGAGATTGAATCTGCATCCTCATGGATACTAGTTGGTTTATTTTGTTTTTTTTTTTTTTTTTAGATATCCATAGATTCTCTCAGAGCTGAAATAATTTTACAAATCTCTGATTAATTAGCTTCCTCCCTGTATATACCAGCAACATAGAAAGGGCTGAATGGTCTATTTACTGAATGAGGCTCTCACTTTGCCAATTGTGCAATAGGAGCAGTATTTAGCATGCACACAGCTGACGTGAGGCTGTTGGAATTTCCTTTGCATTCCATGCTTGCTTTCTGGGTTAATGGAGGGCTTACATGTTTAGAACTGTCAAGTGAGTATCTTTTTACAAACATTATATCAACTTCAGAAGAGGGTAAAGAATAAAAATTTTAATCTTCTTATTCCACGTAATTCAAGAGCACTCAATTATTTGGGCACTGTGAGATCACCTTGCAAAGCATGTAATAAATGGAAGGATAAAGTGGATCTGAGTTAAGAAAACTCTGAGTTTTTATTTTAAATTGACCCTCTGTAGATATTTCTGCTCTGCTGTTCCAGGTTTTCCAACTGTTTCATTTTTTTTCCCTAAGACTGTTATTCCAATTCACACCTTTAAATTTTATTGTTATGGTAGTGTCCCCTTATCCTCAGAGGATACTTCCCAAGACCTACAGTGGATACCTGAAATCACAGATAGTACCTGATCCTGTATATACATATGTTTCCTACACATACAGTCCTCTGACAAAGTTTAATTTATAAATTAGGTATAGTAAGAGATTACCAACAATAACAATAAAATAGAAAAATATAACAACATATTGTAATAAAAGTTGTGACTCTGGTCGCTTTTGCTCTCTCTCTCTGGCTCTAAGTATCTTATTGTGCAAATTTAATGCCTTTGCTACCTGAACTAAGCATTCATTATGCATTGTGACCATAACTTTTTCAGTTTGAGGTACAAGAGCAATACGAGTGCAAATTTCTTTTACTTTTTCACAATCTCACAAACAGAAGATTCATTCTTACTGTAGACCTTAGCAAGCTTAGTATATTATTTTTTTCTGTCCTTACCAGGTTAAGAGCTCTCATCTTTTCTTAAAAGGAAGAACTTACTACTTTTCTTTGACATATGAAAAAATTGCCAACATCGTTTGTGCTTTGGAGTCATCATTAAGTAAAATAAGAGTACTTGGACGCCTGCACTTTGGTAACTTAACAGTTGATCTGATAAGTGAGGTGGCTACTAAGTGACTAATGGGTGGGATGCATGGGACAAAGAAATGATTCACATCCTGTGTTGGATGGAGCAAGATGGTACAGTTTAAAACTTATGAATTGTTTATTTCTGGATTTTTGCATTTAATATTTTCAGGTCATGGTTTACTGCAGGTAACTAAAACCAAGGACAGTGAAATCATGGGCAAAGGGGAACTGCTGAATACACTTTCTCTAGTTTTCTCATTTAAACAAATATATCTATTTGATATATTTTTGTGGATTTTTTTTTGTTCAGAATTTAAACATTTTTTCAAGATCTTATCTCTTCTGTAAGAAAAGCTATACCTTGTTTTTCCAAGTGGAATATTGTATTCTTCACTGCTCCATATTTTGCTGCTTCTTTCTTGGTGGCTTTATACTTAGATTGGAGGTGATGAAACAAAAAGTTTACCGATAAAATTCCACAATTTTGTCAAGAATGGGGAGTATTTATTTTCTACGTAATTAGGGGATTTGTGGTTCTCATATCGTTGTGTTGTAAAGGTAACATTTAGAAAAATGTCTACCTGTCAGGAAATTAAATTTTAAGGCAAAAGTTGGGAAGGATTTATGACTTGGGTCTTTAATAATAGAAAATAGGAACTATTGGAGAAAACAGTTTTTATTACAATCAGACTTTTTAAAAGCAGGTAAAATGTTGATAACAAGTTATTAAGGGTAAGATATTTTTAGAGATCATCTAGTCCTACCTCTTAATTTTCAATAACAAGAAACATATATATAGAGAGAGAAGTTAAGCAACCCATTAAAGTCCCACAGTTCCAACAGTCTTTTGGCTTTGTCCTACTCCTGCTGAAATCTTCTTGTCTATGAATTCTTCATCAAAAGGAAACACATTATTTGATTTAGTACTTGAGCTCTGAATATTGTGTGTGTAGATACTCTGCGGTGTCCACAGAGAGAGGTCTTGATATTCATTAAAAACAGGGCTCAACATTTTTATGTTAACCTCTTGGAAGATACTCTGATCAATACTTCCTGACTAATATGGTAAGCCAAATATATCAATGAAATTTGATGATTTGCCTTCTGTGACTTGGGAATAACTACAGTTTAAAATAAGGTGATCAATAGAGGCTTCATCGAGACCCTTCTAGTTGGTCAATGGCTTGAAAAAGGTAAGGGAGTTAGCTGTGCAAACACTTAACAGAAAAGCATTCCAGGAAGACGTGTCAGGCAGTGCAACTGGCTGATGGTGCCATCGTGCCTGTTGCAGATGAAAAGTAGTAGGAAAGCTGCGTGACTAGAATAGAGTAAGCAAGAGGAAAAGCAGCAAGAGATAAATTTGGAGGATGGGGTGTATAGCTCACACAGGGTCTCCTAAGAAGTAGTTCCCAGGACTACCCTAACAAATTTCCACACTGGGTAGCTTAAAACAACACAAGTTTAAATCGCTTATAGGACTAGAGGCTGTAATTGCAAAATCAAGGTGTTAGCAGAACCATGCTTTCTCTCAAGGATGTAGGGAAGATTCCTTCCCTGTCTCTTCCTAGTTTCTGGTGGCTGCTAGCAGTCCTTGTCCTTGACATTGCTTGATTTATTACAACATCACTCCAGTATCTGCCTCCATAGTCACATGGTGTTCTTTCTGTGTGTCCTTGCATCGAATTTTCTTCTTATTATACCAATCGTAGGATTAGGGTCCGCTCTAATCCACTATAACCTTACCTCAACTCGATTCCATCTACAAAGGTGTTCTCCAAATACATTGACATTCTGCGGTTCTAAATAAACATGCATTTTTGGAGGACACTATCTGATCCAGTACATAAGCCATTCAGTGGATTCTGGTTGTCATTCTGAAGAAAGTGGAGCTATAGTAGGATTCTGAGCAGACAAATGACATGACATGTATTTTAAAAGGATGTTTTTTCACAGCAGAGGAAATCATCAACAAAATGAACAAGCAACCTACTGAACTGAAGGAAATATTTGGCAATCATGTGTCTGATAAGGGGTTAATATTCAAAATATATAAAGAACTCATACAAAACTCAATAGCAAAAAAACAAAGCAAACAATCCAATTAAAAGTTGAGCAGAGGATCTGAATAGACAATCTTCCAAAGCAGATACACAGAAGGCCAAAAGTTACATGAAAATATGTTCAATGTCACTAGTTATTAGGTAACTGTAAATCAAAAACACAGAGATATCACTTCAAATTAGAATAATAGAATGACTTTTATCAATAAGACAATAAATAGCAAGCACTGGGAGAAAAGGGAGTCTTTGTGCACTGTTAGTAGGAATGTAAATTTGTGCAGGCACAATGGAAAAGAGTATGGAGCTTTCTCAAAAATTAAAATTAGAACCACCATATGATGCAGTAATTCCACTTATGGGTATTTTTCTGAAGAAAACAAAAATACTAACTCAAAAAGGTATATGCACTCACATGTTCATTGCATTATTTATAATAACCAAGATATGGAAACAACCAAATTGTCTATCAATAGATGAATTACTAAAGAAAATGTGATATATATTATATATATAATATATATAATGTCATATTATTCAGCCATAAAAATGAATGAAATTTTGCCATTCGTGACAACATGGATGGAACTTGAGGGCACTGTACTAAGTGAAATAAGTCAGACAGAGAAAGACAAACACCATGTGAAACAGAAAAAACAAACTTAAAAAAAAAAACGAAACTTATGGATACACAGAAAAAAATTGATTGTTGCCTAAGGTGAGGAGTGGGTGAAATGGGTGAAGGGAGTCAAAAGGTACAAACTTCTACTTATAAAACAGTTAAGTTAGGTTATGGAGATATAATGTGCAGTATGGCAACTATAATTAGTATGGCAATGATACCATGTTGCATATTGGAAAATTGCTCAGATAGTAGATCTTAAAAATTCTCAACACTAGAAAAATAATTTTGTAATTACGTATGGTGACAAATGTTAACGAGACTTTACGATGATCATTTTACAATATATAAACATATCAAATTATTTTTAAAAAGATATCTCTGGTTTTTCTCATGTAAATTGCCTATAAGGGAGGGAGCAATAGCATGTGACAGTGAGGATTCCAATTAGGAAGCTATTTGTCATTTTTAAGGTAAGAAATTATGGTGGCTCAGACCAAGGTTGGCCATGCAGGAGGTGAGAAACAGTAAGATTCTAGAAGTCTTTTGAAGATTTAACAAACAGGATTTCCTGATAAGATTAAATAAGTATGAGAGTAAAAGAGTAAAAGATGATCCAAAGTCACGGTGAGAGAGCAGTACCACCCACTGAAACAGGAAATGCTGTTAATGAAGCAGTTTGGTAGAGCAGCAACACTTCATTTTGGCCATCTGAGATACCCAGTAGGTAGCTGATACAGAAGTTTGGAATTTGGGCAAAAGTTATGAATAGCAGAAATGCATGTGGGAGTCAGAGCATATAGAAGTATTTAAAATCACTAAGAAGGATAAAGATAATCACTAATAAGAATTGGTTGTAAGTGCAGATAGAGAAGATCAAAACCTGAATCCTAGCACATTTTTACCTAAAACAGTAGTAGAAAAGATAAATCAACAAAGGAGACAATAAGAACAATCTTGATCATCGTAGGTTTGTCAGGAAAGATAAACAAGATAGAGCAAGAAAAATGTTTAGCCTTGTTACCAACTTTTAGTAAGAACTCAGTAAAATAAAATAAATAAAAATCCAATAGGGAAAAAAAAAAGAACTCAGTAAATACTAGTTGTTTTTAACCATTTAACTACTATTTCAGTCTGAGGAACATAATGGATATCTGTTACATAGTGGGTATCGATTAATATTTGTAACAAACAATATTATGTAACATATCTGTTACATAATGGAAGTTTTTTTTTGTCTTTTTAGGGACCCACCCAAGACGTATGGGGGTTCCCAGGCTAGGGGTCACATTGGTGCTATAGCTGCCGACCTAAGCCACAGCCACTGCAACATGGGATCCGAGTTGCATCTATGAACTACACCACAGCTCACAGCAATGCTGGATCCTTAGCCCACTGAGCAAGGCCAGGGATCGAACCCGCATCCTCATGGATACTAGTTGGATTCATTAACCAGTGAGCTACGACAGGAACCCCTACATAATGGATATTAATCAATATTTGTTGAATAAATATTTTCCTTTAGCTCTTACTTTTAATTTTAGTACTTAGATTTCCTTGAAACTTTTCTTTATTCTCCAGCCAGAGTGATCTTCCAAAACCCACAAGTTAATCAGTTTAGTGTTCTCCATAAAACAGTACACTGGCTTTTCTATAAATTAGAATAAAGATCTGGCCTTTGGACATATTTCCAGTCTCATTTCTTTCCAAGCTACTTTTAGCATTGTCACATCTTGCTTCCACCAAACTTCTTTCATTAACTGAATTTTGTTTAGTGTTTATTTATTAAGCTCTTTCTAAATAACTAGCCCTCAACTAAGAGGTGGGATGCAGTGATGAATGAGATAGTTTCTCTATCCTTGTGGAGATTCCAAAATGATTGATAACACAGACATTAAAGTAAGTAATTATAAATATGAAGAGTATCATAGAAGTATAGAGTGCTATAAGAATCTTTCTTATTCCAGGTAGGAGGGGAAGACCTTCCATCTTTTTCTGCATAATTTGCACAAGAAATGTTCTTTTCCTAGGACATTCTTACCTCTCACTTTACCTAATCACTCTTCAGGCAACAATTTTAATATCAGTTCTTGTTTTTGACTTCACTGAATCTAGGTTTAAATTTAGGTTCCCATGTTATTCTGCATTTCCCAGTCATAAAAATCAGCTTCCTTTATTATAAACATTTCTTTAAAAATATTTTTAAAATTCCAAGATGGCAAGTACAATGCTTATCTTATTTATCTCTGTGTTTCCTTTGACTAACATGGTCCTGGATTCAATTAATTTTTCTTGAGTGGATGAATACATATACATAAATCTTCCACCTTTTTCTAGTTTCTTATTCTTTTCAAACATGGAGCATTCTATCAGGACTAGCCACAAAGAAGAACTTAATACATATTTTGTTGAATAAGTGAAGTGAGGAGTGTAAATATGGCTTCTACATTCTTCAAGATACTCCTTTTCAGGCAGAGAAAATAAGGTATGATAAAATGATGCTATATTCATAATCTCTAAAGTGCTAAGTTTATGTTATTTATTGATTTTCTCATATGAGTTTATCATAAACTAGAATGTGGGCATTAAGTATAAGGTGTTAATAATTCATGCTTTGTTCCTATCAACATTGACCCTCATGTACCACATTCTTTTCTCTGAAAGGAATGAGTGTTATTTGTTACTTGGGTTATTGTAACATTTTAAATGATTTTCTAGATTATCATGACCTCCCCAGAGGCCAAAAAAAAAAAAAAAAGTAAAATAAAATTCTCTTAATTCATTTATAAATCTTATTTGATAAAGTCAATATTTTAGTAATGGAAGTAAAAGTATGCCTTATTTTTAGAAATAAATTGCTGTTTTCAAGATTCTTATGATAGCACTCTCTCATTTTGATCTCAGGCAGATAGCAGTGAGTGATGGCATAAAGTGAGATCTTAATTGCATCCTCAGGAATTGAACCTGGGCATCCTGGTTGAAAACCAGGAATCCTAGCCACTAGACTAGCTAGAGGCTAAAAACAGAATAGCCCTCATTCTTGAACACAAGAAAGTTTCAAGGAGACAAAGAGTGCAAAACAGGTTCAAAGTTTATTATTAGAAACATAGTACAGCTTGCCGGAGAACACACAGAGAGGGAGTCTTTGTCTGAAGCAGAAAGAAAGCAGTAATACTCTTTTGTAGGAGGTGTGCAGGTGAGAGTATCCTCCTCAAAGAGGAGCACACCGGAGTGTAGTCGTGGTTTAAACCACTTAATGGGGCAGTTCTTGTGGGTCTTTGTTTCTTAGGGCCAATTTTGTTGTTTTATCTTTCTTTCACACCTGACTAGACCCAGGGCCCTCCCCGATCTGTGTGTGCATCTTTTGGCCAAGATTGATTCCAAAGGCATGGTGGGAAGGTTATCTAGACTTATTATGGTCCAGCATCACCTCTCTTTCTGACCCAGAGGAGTCTCTCATGTGTAGTTGGGGTCTTCGTGACGCCAAGGATGGGAAGTTTGTGACCTCTTGGTCTTTTGTCCAAGCAGGGCTAGCCTCTCTCTGATCCTGCCATTACTATTGTTTAATAGGCCCGCAGAGCCAAATACCAATTATTTGCCTTATGCCTGTTGTTATTTCTATCTCGAAGTATAAATAGGTGGCTGGTTATAAATGTTTATACCAGAGCCCAGTATCTCCTGCCTCAGGAATTATAAACAAGAGACTAGTTGTAAATGTCTATCCTAGAGCTCAACTATCTCCTACCTCAATTTGACTCATACCAATAGTGTTACATGGGAGAAATATCATTATTTCTGGTTTGCAGAGCACGAGAGACTCAGTTTAAAGTTCGCTAACTTGCCTAAGTTCAAATCAAGGAACTATGTATTCTGATTTTAAATATATATTTCTTTCTACTCCAAAGTATTGTCCTTAACTGAAGGAATTATTTTAGCTCTATCAACATAAGCTAGGAAGTTGAACTGTCATTGAGTGGATTCAACTAGTGTAGACAACCTTTTAAATAAATTAGGAACTCAAACTACTTTCCTTAGTGGAGGATTTTCCCAGGTCAAAGTAGCATTTTTTGAATTATTTCAGGGTTGGGTTTAGCTATGTAAATGTTTATTTTCCCTTTCTTTAGAATTCCTGTTTCCTAGTATGTTTCATGCTACTGTTACAGGCTTCAAGTCCCCTTCAAGGAGATTAAACCCCAAAGCCTCTGGCCGTGTCTCACTGTAATGCCCCCACCTTGACCAGCCTGGGCTGCTCACTCCCTGCTAGAGAAGGAATGTCACCCATTCCTCACCTGTCTACCGTATGACCTGTTCCCCATGCAAAGAAGGTATCCTGCCCAAGACCAAACAGAAGATCAAATTGGTTCTCCACTCAGGTCGCATTGTGGTGTATAAATACTATTGAAGAGTGAGTCAGGCCCTCTTATTTTACCTGTGCTCACGTGAGTCTTCTTTCCATCTCTGAAAATGTATTTTCGCTTTGATGAATTTGTAACTCTTTGCTATAGCAAGACAGGGACTGAGGAAACAGTATCACTAATAAGATAAAATAAAAACCAGTTAGGAAAATAAAAATCATTTCCTTATGTCTGACGCAATTAAACCTGCCAAGAGCTGGTCCTAGTGTTGGCCTTGAAGTCAGTGAAAGAACTTGGATATTTTCATTTCCCTGTTCTGAGAATATTATATTGCCTTGTTCGAAGAAGTTCAGTTATATTGGATTGTCATCAATCACAAAGTGTTTTCACAGAAACTCTCTGGAATGATCATTATGCTATAAAAATATGCTCATGTATTTCTTTGACAGCAATTAGTTTCAATGATATTCACTTAATACTTTTATTAGTGTTCATCTTATGGGATTTTATTTTTAGGTAAAGTCAGGCCTCTTCTGAATTCCAAATAGTGGGTATAGTTTCCCCTCACTCCTTATAAAACTTCAGTACAGGTACCATCCCTCTAAATCAGATCAGAAAGACATGACAGAAAGTATGAGACTTCTATTGGAAGTCACACTTTTTCTGTTTTTTTCCGCTACTTCTAGAAAAATCATGCAAGATGTTAATTTTTTCCTTTTTTCTCTCTCTCTTTCTCTCTACATCAAAAAGAAATGTTACCAAAGATACTATATAAATGGTGGGGACGCAAACTCTAATAAGCCAATTTTTAGATCTTGCTTCATTAGTTTAATATCATTGTCATTTTTTATTATCCTATAGATATGGTTTCATATATTTTAGCATTGAATATGCTATTCAAAACGATGAAGTTTACTTTTTGATTTGAGAACCTATAAAAAAAAAGCACTACAAAAAATCCATATAAAATTGAGTAAGTCATCTCTGCATCTTTTTTTTTTTTGTCTTTTTAGGGCCACACCTGTGGCATGTGGAGGTTCCCAGGCTAGGCATCGAATTGGAGCTGTATTTTCTGGCCTGCACCACAGCCACAGCAACACCAGATCTGACCCATGTCTGAAACCTACACCACAGTTCACAACAACACCAGATCTTTAACACACTGAGAAAGACCAGGGATTGAACCTGCGTCCTCATGGATACTAGTCAGATATGTTTCTGCTCAGCCACAATAGGAACTCCCATCTCTGCATCTTGTGCATGAATTTAGAGCCTAGAAGAATTAAAAAGCCATGCAATTTGAATTATCAGAAAAAAAATTTAAAAGACTTCCAAATGTGACAAATAGTATTATTTAATTTAATTTCTGTTGAGTCTGTGTTCATCAAAACCGGCAGATAGCAAAGAACTAGCTACATTTTAGTTTAATGAATTTAAGAACGAAAGAGAAAGAGAACAACTCTGGACACATGAAATTTTCATTGTTAGCTGCAAAAAATACCAAGCCACCACCTTCGTGACACTCAGGTTTCAGTCCCACTACTGCACATCATGCCAGCGTCCATTATCTATCTGCTGTGGTACCGCAATGATTTCTTAACTATTTTGTTTCTATCATTTCCCTTCTTTGTGATACGTAATTTAAAATATTCTTCCTGCCTGAAATCTAGTCACAAAGGTAAAAGGGAAAGGAAACAATTTTATTAAAGAATAAGCATTAAACCAGAGTTTGATGTGCATCACAGGCAATCCACTGGGAGACTGCAAAGAGAAGAAATCTCCCTCTTTTATATAGCCAAGCAGATACAACCCATTACATACATATTTCCAAGATAACAACTAGTTCTCATGTAATAGGACTTCATGGTATCATTTGTCATACATCGTTCATCTTAAATTCACTTGGTACTTGGAGTGACCATTTGTGTTAGCTAATTGGCTTTACTCATGGGGATTAAACAAAAGAAAACAAAACCAGTAAAACAACAACAAAACCAATGAAACAACAACAAAAACAAAAACAAAAAACAAATGAAAAAACCTTTCTATATCTTCCTGGCAAGAGACTGTTTTACAACGTAGAGAAAGAATCCAGCTGAAGCTAGCTCCTGTCCTCAAGGCAGAAAGTGGGAGAGAGGGGTGCTACCATCCTTGATGATTGCTTTTCAAAGAAATGGCTCTCATGCTCTTGAGGAAGACATTTCTGGGTTGTAAAGCTGACGGGAGGGAGGCTTATTTAGATTTTAAAAAGATTTATATGCATCTCAAAGAGACAGTGAAAAAATTTACAAGTTTTCTAAGAAAAAGGATGCGGGACTCTATTTTCAACAGAGAGAATTAAGGTTCTTATTTTCTAATTTGTATTTGCTCCTACATTCCTTCTTATCCCCACCTGGAAGCCAGAAAGATCCTTTAAGAAAAATCACATCTTTCAAAACCATTCTAAAGTTTCCCATCTCACCCAGAGTGAAAATAAAAATTCTTAAAGCATCCTAGAGCACTCTACATTATTTAGGCTTCTTCCCCCCCCCCCCCCGCTCCGCCCCCTTCCTCTCCCTTCTCCATGACCTCATCTCCTTATCCTCTGAGTCAGTCTGTTCTAGGGTTCCTTGCCCATACCAACAGTTCTGGACTTCAGCCTTGATACCTGCTGTTTTCTGTCTCTGCAATGCTTCTTCCTCACATCTTGCAGGGCTGTTCCTCCACTTTCTTCCCTCTGCTCAGTAAGCTCTTCTCTGACCAGCTTACATGGTATTATGCTACATTTCTCTCTATTCTTTCCTATTCCCCGAAGCTCTACCCTTATTTATCTATTTATTTTCTTAGCACTTAATCACTATTTGACTAACTGTATATTTATTTCTTTGTCAGTGTTCCCTTTATTGATTCCTGCCTAACAAATCATCCCAAAACTTGGTGGCTCAAAGGAAAGATTTTGAATTTATTAACTCTCATGGGGTCAGCACATCAAGATTTCAGAAAGGGCTCTGGAGGGTCATTCTGGCTGTGGGACTCTCATGCAGTTCCATCAACAACCGGAGGAATGAGGCTGCAGGTTTCTCTGTTTTTTCCATGTTGTTTCATGACCTTCTCACATGAACTCAGCATGGCTAGTGTGGGGTTCCTCACAGTATGGATACTTCAGGACAGTCTAATCATTTCCAGGGTGCTGAAAAACCTCAAAAAAGAATTTTCCAGCCGAATTAATTGACCAAAATAATCACAAAAGCATGCCCACTTTCAAGCGGAATGGACATGGATGCCATTAATTGATGGGAGAAGTATCAAAGTGGCATTGTTGGAAGAGAATATGAGATGGGAGGCGTTGTTGCTGCCTTCTCTGGAAAACGTAATCTGCTACAGTTTACTACTGTGCAATACTTCTGACTGGACTATAAACCCAGTAAGGCCAGGGATCTTGTTTCATTTACTACTCTGTTTTCAGCACCAATAAATGTGCCTGAAGTAATGGACCTACTAGATACATATTTAAGTAACTTAATGAATGAAATATTTAAGTAGATTAATGAATGGAATTGAATAAAGATCCTCATAGAAACTTGCTATTTTTTTTTCTATTTTAAAAGCATGCACATTCATTTGCATGTCAAATAAAATGATTTTACTTTAAATATATTCAAGTGCAAGTGTGGTTTGCAGATCTTGCTTGCATACAATTTGTTGAAAAGGTGGTGCTTTCCCCTATAGGCTTTTTAACAGAGAGATCTAAAATTCAATCTGATTATGCCATTCATCTGCTAGTAATCCTTCAGTCGCTGCCAAGTAGACTAAGGCAGTGATTTTCAAACTTTCTGACCACGGCTTAGAGCAAAAATTACATTTTCTCATCACCTCTTAGAACACCAGTCCACACAAATACATACTCGTTGTTAAGTATGAACATACTTACAAAATCAAAGTTATGTATTCTACAATGCATTTTGATATTTTCTGTTTTTCAGCTTTCTTCTCTTCTCCTTTCTCCTCCTGCAGGCCACTCCAGTATATTCTCAACCCCTGTTCTTTACAATTCTATTTTTATACATAATTAAAGACAAAATCAAATACTGGTATTATGGCCCATTGAATTGATTTTCAGATTTTCAGATAAGGAACTATTTGCCCTGGGCCTGTGGTTTCCACATTAATCCTGTAGAACTAAAATCTTGAGGGGGGTATCCTGAGACACTTCTTCAAAGGATGTCAGAGGTTTCTTATAATAATCCCAATAAATCTAAGGTCCAAGTTAATAACTCAGACAGAAAACCCTTCATGATAAGATGCCCAGCATCCTTCCCAGCCTCACTTCCCACCACTATCTTTTTTTTTAATCCACTTCATGCTATAAATATGTAGACCTATTTGTGATATTTTGCATCATGCAAACATTGCCTTCATTGCTGCTTTTCTCATTGCTTGGATTAGCTTACCCCTTTATTCACGTGCCTCTTACAGTTCATCCAGTCCTGCAAAAGATACAGAGAATTCACAGAAATGAGACATAAATGTGACTAAACTTATAAAAATATGATCTATGTACCTCACATTAAGGAAAGTAGAAATTAAAACTAACATGGAGTTCCCGTTATGGTGCAGTGGAAATGAACCTGGCTAGTATCCATGAGGATGCAGGGTCGATCCTTGGCTTTGCTCAGTGGGTCTGGGATCTGGCATTGCCATGAACTGAGCTCTTGGTCACAGATGCGGCTTGGATCTGTCGTTTCTGTGGCTGTGGTATAGGCCAGCAACTGCTGTTCCAATTTGACCCCTAGCCTGGGAACTTCCATATGCCACAAGTGTGGCCCTAAAAAACAAAAATAAATAAATAAATAAATAAATAAGAAAGAAAGGAAGAAATTAAAACTAACACTACATTACATTTAATACTTGCCTTTCCAACTACAAATCAACCAAGTCATAGTGTCATCTCATCTGTTTTTCTCTATCTTGCTTATAACTGTTCATATGACATAAGATCAGACTTACTGAAATTAGAACAGTCCCGTGTATGAACTCCTCTGATATGTGCGTAGGTTAGAATTGATTAGTGGAAACTCTAGGCTTGTCTTTGGAGATGCTTGGATGTCTGGCTTTAATTCTTAATTGAGACAGGGCAGTGAGCTTAAAAGTCTGAAACTACTTTGGTAGTTACTTTGGTAACTCCTAGGACTTGTTTGTTTACTGATTGTTTTTTTTTGTACAACTAGATAGCCAGCATCATTTGACTGTGTGACCAGAGATGTATTAAAGGTTCTACTGGGACTTTATCTCCTGATAATTTGAGATCTCTTAAGGTCAAGATTCATGGTATAGATCTTGAAGGTTCTGGAGAGGTTTGTTAACTGTTTGGAGCTCACAAATGGGATATCTCTTAGATCTCCAGTAATTTCTTGCATCCTCTTTCTCTTGCTATTCTGTAACCCCTGCCTTCATATTAAAGCCTGCATGAATACATCTTGTAGATTCTAGGGAATCCTTTCAAACATTCAAACTTATGAAATCATCGCAAACTCTCTGGACAACTTCATTAAAAACCTTAAATTATGTTTCTGGGATGTGTTTCCTTAGTAAACCCATGTAGTGTCCTAATGACTGCTTTTTTATATAGGCTTAATAATCCTCTATTTGGAGTTCTCGTCATGGCTCAGTGATTAACGAATCTGACTAGGAACCATGAGGTTGTGGGTTTGATCCCTGGCCTTGCTCAGTGGGTTAAGGATCTGGCGTTGCCGTGAGCTGTGGTGTAGGTTGCAGATGCGGCTCGGATCCCGCGTTGCTGTGGCTGTGGCAAAGGCTGGCAGCTACAGCTCCTGTTAGACCCCTAGCCTGGGAACCTCCACATGCTGCAGGTGTGGCCCTAGATAAGGCAAAAAAAAAAAAAAAGGAAAGAAAGAAATCCTCTATTTAATTATCCTTTGTAAAAATTCCTGAAGGTGAATTCAAACTGACAGCTTTATAGCTCTTAAATCACAATATTTTTCTCCCTTTAACAATTTGTACGTTTGTCTATCATCAGTTTTTGAACTCCTATACAACTGGCTATAATTTTCAAAGGATTTCTCCAATCAAGCCAATTTTGAATTTTTGCTTTAAAACTCTGACTGATGAAACTTGGATTAGCTGTCAAATCAAATGTGGCCTGGTGATACACAGATTTATATGGCATTGCAAGGCACAGGGATTCATTTAATGGGTCCAAGTCTGGTCTCAGAGACTAGACAGTGATACTCCTACAGGTTCTCTCTAGTTAACTCTAAGATTTTCAGATGTCTGTAGGCTTTAATGACACCATTCTTCATCTACAGTCTGTTTCCCTCTAGAGTTCCAGTGCTATAATCCTAATTGCCTATTTGCTATTAACAAGTTACTCCAAAGTCAACATATGTAAAATGAATCCCCTTTATTTGAAATATTATTTCATTGCTAACAATAGTGTCTGATATTTATTAGCCAGAAATGTTCTTTGAACATGTCATCTCATGTTATGTTCATGCCATCCTTTTGTGGTAGGTACTTGATTAGCCTTCTTTTATAGATGGGAAAATTGAGGCTCAGAGGTGTCATGTCAGTTCCTCGAGATTGCAAAGTTGATCAGTGGTAAAGCTTCAATTTAAGCTCACATCCATTTACACTCCAGAAATTGCAATTAGAATAACTATTTTACACTGCTTTTTATGAGTTTCTTCCTCAATTATTTTTTCTCTCGTTTAGTTAGATTTTTTATTTTTTGGCCATGCCGGCTACATGTGGAAGTGCCTGGGCCAGGGATCGAATATACGCTACAGCAGCAACTTGGTCTGCTATAGTGACAGTGAGGGATCCTAATCTGCTGGGCCATAAGAGAACTCCCATAGATTAGTCATTCTTAAAATATCATTTTCAATTTCGATTTTCACTCATTTCTCACAATGCCATTAATCAACAACTTTGCGTGTCTTCATGCATACCTCATTCCCAATCCTGTTTACACTGTCTCTGGTGTAGGCCCTAGTTTTTGGAGAATTGGAATGCTGTAAGGGCTTCTAGATGTGTTTCTAGAAGATTGTGTTTCTAGACGTGTTTCTTTCCCCTGTCAACTCTTTTCTGCATACTGCTAATAGAATGATCTTCCAAAGCTCTGATCACATCTTAGGTTTTCATTGATACTCTTTTAATGGTGTCACATTATCTGCCTAAAGATGTCCAATTTCCCTTTTGTGGCCAGGACTTGCCAATCCTGTTTCACAGTTCCTTTTTGCTCTTGTATTTTATCCACACACAGAGAATATGTCCTCTCCAACATGACTGTTCACTTTACCTTTCCTCCTTTCTCTGGCTGCTGAAAAGCCCTTGTATTTTCTCACCTCTGCTTCCTTCATTAGTGATATGTTTCCTTTATGGAAAGCTCAACTCAGTCCTGTCATGCTGTTCAAACTTTCAAACCGCTTCTCTTTTATCTTCTTTCGATGAGCAACTTACCACCCACTTAATGCATTTATTGCTTAATGATATTCTATTTCCTTTTGCCCATGTCTCCTAAATTGCACTCTATCCTGCTGAGAGCTTCACTTGGCAATTTATGCGTGATAATTAATTAATTCACTAACATTTATTGATTGGTTGTTTTGTGCTTCACAGACTGAAATACGATTCTTTCTGCAAATGTTTTATACGAGAAAACATCGCAAAATTTTCAATGCAGCAAAAAGCAATGTAAAAGGTCATTTGCCAACTGGGTCTTACCTTTCACACTGGAGAAACATCTGGTATGTTTTTACCACTACTGAAGTGTATTCTAGGGGCAGACAATGGCTCTGGTTGCGGCTATGATACAAAGAAGTGTACTCAAGCATTAATTTCTGAAAGCCATGGAGTTAGGAAACCAGGTGAAAGTTCTTTGTGCTGTGGAATTAAAGGCCATAAGCTCCTGTGTCATGCCAGCTTGGAATATACCAACCCCTCAGCCATGAAGGCTGACTTTGTGGAGTGCACTCAGGAGACTGACTTCTCAGTGTGGAACGGTCTTTATTTAAATCTAGCAATTTTGTTTTACAAAGAAATGGAAGCCTTTTCATTATATGCCAGTGTAGCCTAGACAGTCTCTGGGACACTTCTCTTCTCCCAAACATTCACATTTATTTATTAACCCAACATCATCAGAAATCGGTTTTCCTTGTATGGATATGAGGTACAGAACGTATGTGCATGTGCTAAAACAGACTTTAAAATCACATTACTATTGAGTATACTTATCCTGTGTAGAGATACTGTACATAATTGGTTATAAAAGCATAATATAAATTTATTATGATGGTGTAATATAAAATAAAAGATGCAGGTGCTGGAAAAATATAATACACCTGTGAAGACCTTTTAATGAAGCATTAATGAGGAATACATCCTTGAAGTCTTTCTAGGCTTGAAAATATTTATACTGTAGCATTCTCTGAGAAATTTATAACAAAGTTGGAAATGAGCTAGGGACTATCTAATTCAATTCACTACTCAATGTCAGTATATCCTGCACCATGCTCTTGCCTGATGATATGCATTTGTACATTTCTGGCACTGAAACACCACTCTGAATGGTAGCATACTTTGACTGCATGATCATCTAGCAATGTATCAAGTACCAGAAAGTGATCTTAAAATAATAGATGAATATTACATAGTGTGAAACTTGCTGACTTAGAGATTGCAAGAGAAAAGAATAGTCTTACCTAAATCTTCAACCAGACAAAGCTGCAGTAGAATTGTGTGCATGTATAATGTACAGAACATCTTTCAGCATTTTGCCATTTTCACTAAGGATGAGTAATTTTCAAATGAGTATTTGAATTCTGGCTAATACGGGAGGAGTTGTAATATTACAGTACTAACTGCAGCAGCTTAGAGGCCACGACATTTGGAGTGGGCTCAAAATTGATTTGATAGCTCAATTGAACATAAGGATTATATTTTACTCAAGATACTAGCTAATATACCATAGGCAATTGATTTTCTAGTTTAATGTAGAAATACCCCAAGTTACTCCATTGACTCTCAGTTTTGGTTGACTAGATGAGAAATCCCCCAGGACACTTCATTAATCTCCAATAAGGGTGCAGCTCTCCAAATCATTAAACCATTCAGTGTTTCAGTTTTCTCACCTGCAGAATGGAGACTACATAGTCCCTGAGGTCCCTCTGGTGCTTAGATGCAGTTGTCTCCAATTAATTCTTCGCTTTATGGTAATTTGTTCACTTGCTAAGATATGAAGAAACACTTTGAATTATGAAAACTCTTACCATGCTTTCTATATAGAAAACTAAGTAAATATTTGCTGAATTAATGATTTTCTGTGGGAAGACCACCTGATTAGAAGTACAATTACACTCTGTTAAAATAAGCAGGATTCTTTTCTCTATCCTAAGCTGTGTTTATCTTAGTCTCTCACAAGTCTGGAGAATGTGTAGGGTATACCCACAAAAGGACTACTTGAACAAGAAGTCAGGTTAATACTTGAAAAAGGACTCATTCTAAGAGGAGGGCAGATGTGTCCAAGGAAGTACATCAAAGTCAGATGGTTGTGCATATTTTAATAAAGAACTGTCTCTTTAGATTGCTGTCCATTCCATTTTTCTCAGGTTCATATCCAGATCCTGAGAAACAGTGTCAGCAGCGACAATGGAAAGAACATTTCCAAATTAAGGTCACAGATTGAGTGCACTTCAAATTTTCCTCCTTCTTGAAATTCCACTAAAACTACAGTGAAGACACTGTTTTTAAAAAGACAGAAATTAATGAGGATATAGTATAGGGACAAAGAAAACAGGAACAACATTTTGCAATCTAGAATATTTAAATGCAGGAGTGTTAATTGACCTAGTGTTCAAATAAAGCCAAGTCCTGTGATGGCAATTTACACTGAAGGATAATCAAATGCCTCAGAAATGGAAACGACCAATATTGTGGGACTGGGAATGAACTGAGCATGGGCTAAAATATGAGAACTAAGGTGAATGCTATTTGAGAAGTCAGATACTTACATTCTCTCCAACAGAAATATGACACTTTACTAGTTAAATTTCAATAGGAAATAGGTAAACTGAGGGGGTTGCAGTGTGATAAATACTTGAAGATGTGGGTTCCATTTCAAACCCAGGAAAGTTATTTGTTTGTTTGTTTGTTTTTACATACTCAATGTGAACAGAGAGTGCAATCAGGCATTTTCTTGCCTGATCCTTGAACACAGGCCAAGAGATTCAAAGATCACTGTCTGAGGAATCTCCCCAATCTCAAAGAAGATACTTAAAAATTTGGAGTTCTCTAATAAATGGAGGAAAATGTCTTGGTTTGTCCAGCACAGCTTCATTCATGTTTCAAACACTGGCATGTTTTAAACAGGCTACAGTGTAAATATTTTCAAGCCTAGAAAGACTTTAAGGATGTATTCCTCATTAATGCTTCATTAAAAGGTCTTCACAGTGTTTATTTTGCACTTCAAATTTGCAGGGAGAAGAAAACGAAAAAGAATACCTATTAGGAATATTTTTAGAGAGGCAAGACAATCTATTACATTCATGGACCAAAAGAAAAAAAAAGATTTTATAAAAAATACAGAGTAAAAAACACTTGTAAATTAATTTAAAATGGTGGAAATAAAACCATGGAAAATTATTCAGAAAAAGAATGTTAAAGACATTTCCAAGAAAAAAAGATAAGAATAAACAAGTTATATCTCTACATTCCCCACTCTGTAAATCTCAACAGAATTCTGAAGCTTTGGTAACTGAGGAAAGTGCAAGAGATGGTCTCTGGAGTGACAGGGATATTGAAACTACAGAGGGAAACTATAAATCTGTTCAAGATATCAACATCTGAGTACTAGGAGACTCAGAAAGATAACACATAGAAAACAAGATTTTATTATAAAAATATTCAAGGAAAATTTCAGAATGGTATGCTGTGAGTTTCCATTCCGAAATGGCCACTGAGTGCCCAGCATAATGGATGAAATACGAAAGGTATCCATGTAGTTTCAGAACAAAGGGGGTATTTGCTTTCGGTCATGGCAGTTCAGCTTTCATGAAATCAATCCTCCTGCTGAACACAATTTGAACATCTGGAGAAAATCTAGATACAACATAAAACATAAAAAGAATAAAACTTTAGTGTGAAGACATTAAAGAAGTACTAAGACAGTGAGGAGTTGAAGATTGAAGATTCTAGAGAGAAGGGAAACAGAGCAAGATGTTACTGACATTTGGCTCCATCTTCCTACCGAGGAAACTGGGAATTCTTAAGCCAAGGGACCAAGAAAGCAGAGCTTTTTTATTCTTTCAGGCTAGGGGGTGGGGCTGAAAATTTAGAGTTTACAAAGTCCACTGAGAAATAGAAGATTGATAAGGTTCCCAGACGTTTAGTTGAGATGTCTACAAATCTACACCCTAAGAGCAAGAGCCAACCAGAAATAGACCCAAACCTACTTTCAAACCAAATTAACCAGCTCAATCTTATTGGAATAAGGGGGTAATCCTTAATCCCCTTTTGAAAGAATTTAACATCTAGAGCCTTAACTTATCTCAATTTTTTTTCATTTGCTATGTATAACATTGGAGCAATAGCCACTGTAATGTAACGGATCTGGAAATATAAAACAGTATGACTCTTATGGTATGTGTCAAGTGGTAAAATATCAGTAGACAGTCATCAATTAATGATGTGTACTGTAAACCTTAAAGCATCTGCTAAATAACAAAACAAAGATACTAGCTTATAAACCAATGGAGAGAATATACAATAATAAAAAATATTTAATTAATCCAAAGCAAGAAAACAAAAAGAAAATGTAAATAAAAAAATTGGTACAAATGAGAAAACAGGAGCAAAATGACAGATTTAAATTTAACCATATCAGTTACACACTAAATGTAATAGTCTAAATATCCCAATGAAGAGATAGAAGTTGTCAGATAATTTTTTTTTCTTTTTGGACACAATTATGTGCTGCCTACAAGAAAAACACACTGCAACTAAAAAGAAACAAGTGTGTTAAAAGTAAAAGGATAAAAAAGCATACACCTCACAACCCTTATAAACAATGAAGCTTGAGTGGCTAAATTAATATTGGCAAAGTACATTTCAGAACAAAGAATACTATCAAGGATTAAGAAGGTCATTCAAAAATGATAAAGAGAATAATTGACCAGGAGATTTTAGCCATATACTAGGTTTTTAGGGCAAGAAACAAGCTTCTCAGTATAGAAAGGAAAAGCTAATAGGGCTTTAAGGATAAATAAACAAATCTAAAATTATAGAAATTTACTTCAATATCCCTTTATCAATAACTGATAGACAAGGAAACCAAAAATCACTCAGGATAGCAACCACCAGATTCTATCACTCATTCAATCTTGTTTTTTTTTTTCCATTGCTTAATGAATTTTATTGCAATTATAGGTGTACAAAAATCATCACAATTCAATTTGATAGCATTTGCATCCCAAACCCTCAGTGCATTCCCCCACACCCCAGATTATCTTAGTTGAAAAACCAAAGGTTTTCCAAAGTCTGTGAGTCATTGTCTGTTATTCAAAGAAGTTCATTGTGTCTTTTCAGTTTCCACATGTAAGCAGTAGCATTGGGTGTTGCTGTTTAATTATCTGACTGGTTTCAATTCGCATGATAACTTCTAGGTCCATTCATGTTGCTATAAATGCTGTTATTTCTTTCCTTTTAATGGCTGAGTGATATTCCATTGTGTGTATGTACCATATCTTCCCTATCCACTCCTCTGTCGATGGGCATTTAGGTTGTTTCCATGACCTGGCTGTTGCATAGAGTGCTGCAATGAACACTGGAGTACATGTGTCTTTTCGAGTCATGGTTTCTGTTGAATAGATGCCCAGGAGTGGGATTGCTGGATCAAATGGTAATTCTATTTTGAGTTTTCTGAGGAATCTCCATACTGTTTTCCACAGTGGCTGCACCAATTTGCATTCCCACCAACAGTGTAATAGGGTTCCTTTTTCTCCACACCCTATCCAGCACTTATGGTTTGTAGACATTTTGATGATGGCCATTCTGGCCTGTGTAAGGTGGTACCTCATAGTGGTTTTGATTTGCATTTCTCTAGTGAGGAGTGATGCTGAACATCTTTTCATGTGTTTATTTGTCATCTGCATGTCTTCTTTGGAGAACTGTCTGCCTAGATCCTCTGCCCATTTTTGGATGGGGTTGTTTGTTTCTTTGGTATTGAGCTGTAGGAGGTGTTTGTAAATTTTGGAGCTTAATCCCTTGTCAGTTGAATCATTTGCAAATATTTTCTCCCATTCTGTGGGTTGTCTTTTCATTTTGTTTAGAGTTTCCTTTGCTGTGCAGAAACTTTGAAGTTTAATTTAGTCCCATTTGTTTATTTCTCTTTTTATTGTCCTTACTCTGACACATGGATCTGAGAAGATGTAGCTATCATTTATGTCAGAGAGTGTTTGGCCTATGTTTTCCTCTAAGGGTTTTATGGTATCTGGTCTTATTTCTAGATCTTTAATCCATTTTGAGTTTATTTTTGTGCATGGTGTTAGGAAGTGTTCTAGTTTCATTTTTTTACGTGGAGCTGTCCAGTTTTCCCAGCACCACTTATAGAACAGGCTGTCTTTTCTCCGATGTATATTCATGCCTCCTTTGTCATAGATTAGTTGTATCACTCATTCAATCTTGGAACATTGATTTATCATAAGAAAAGTGATAGATATTATTTATGAAGATTTTTTTTGTAGTTCCTGGTTCAGTATGAACTGGCTTTTAAGGTTAAATTGTTTACACAATTTTTCATATAAAACTGGAGTATAACCTATCCCCATAGTGAATGTTTCCAGAAAGAAAGATGCAGTCACAGGGAAGACAAGCTAAGTCTAGGATAAAAAAAGATACTTATTCATAATCTTCATTTGGAGGTGGTACCTCAAGAAGAAAATTGCTTGCTGACATGTGCAATTAAGTTATAATTAGTGTTCCAACTTAAACGGAAGTTTAATAAGTAACATTAAAAAATAACCTACTCTTGTGCTCCAATTAGCCCACCTGGACGAACTTTTATCAGGAGAGACTATGAACTATTTTATTCAAATTTGGAATTTTTCCTCTTATTCTACAAAAATAAAAGACATAATTCAGCACTCTCCTCTCTTATTTTTTGGTTCTCTTTCTAATTCAAACTTGAGTAAAAATTGTTTTGATTTGAGCTGTTTTCTACAGTGAGTTTATTTAAATACCCATATAATTCCTTCAGTCAGTGATGCTATTTCAATTTTCTTTTACTGAAACAATTACTTTTCCAACAGTAGTGATGATAATTTTTATTTAAAATCCTGTGGTGAAATTTTGGATAAATTATTACAAGCAAGAGCAGATCAAACTCCTCCTTGAGTAGTGGAGAAATAGCAAATTTTCAGATAGAACACATCTGACAGGCTTATATCCCACATTATTTTACTGCTTTGTAGACATATCTCATATATATATATATATATGTACATATATATATAAAATAGATGCATATATATATATATATATATATAAACAATAGTAGCAATTTAAATGAAAGATAAGAGCATCTCAGAGGCCATTTATGTGGAAAGTGGGATAATAGCAATGGAAAATTGTTAGTGATTTTTCTTAGATCAAAAATTTCTCCCATGATGGAGAGGAATACAGTCAACATACTGCGTTTTAAGAGGTTTTTCCTTTGCTATTTTTGGATCATTTGAGAAAGACAGCTTCTGCCATTCAACCCAGTGCCTTTAATTTAGTTATATTGTCCAGACCTAGAATACGAGCAGGAGAAATGACAACATATTTTTCCCCAGGGTTTCTGCACGTAGAAGACTCCACAGGAAATTTGTTAAAGGCCACCAACATGAAATTTAAAGAGTAAGAAAATATCTATGTAAGCTATGAAGTAACTTATTTCAGCTAACATAATCTCCATTTTCTGTACACATCTATAATAGACATGATAATTGTGCTATTTTTGAGCATTATTTTCCCCTCCCTCTGTTTTGATAGAAAGAAGCAAAAGGGAAGTGATCTAAATTGTTTCAAAGTTATTATAAAAACAGATGAAGCCCTGTTGTCCCCTCCATAATGCCTTTTTCACTGCTGCTTTCTTATTCCCTGGAGTGAGATGTTTAGCTCATGTTCCTCTGTGATAGTTGGTTTACTTCTATCAGAACATTTATTACACTCTTGGAATATTCCATTTATGTATAGAATGTGGACTCCTTGAGATTACTTGATATGTCTTTATATCTTTAATATTTATCTCAATGCCTAAGACATATTAATAATCAACCAATGTTTCTTAAGTAAAAATAGCGATGACTAGTAGATGAGCATACTCTAGTTAAGGTTTTCAAGTATTTATCTGAGTATGGAATTTTTAAAAGTCAGACATTTAGATGCCTTAAAATTCTAAGTAGCAGAGTTACTATTGTGGTTCAGTGGTTAAAGAATCTGGCTAGCATCCGTGAGGATGCAGGTTCCATCCCTGGTCTTGCTCAGTAGGTTAAGGATCCTGCATTGCCGTGAGCTGTGGTATAGGTCACAGACGCGGCTCACATCTGGCATTGCTGTGGCTGTGGCTTAGGCCAGCAACTACAGCTCTGATTTGACCCCTAGCCTGGGAACCTCCATATCCCACGGGTGCGGCCCTAAAAAGACCAAAAAAAAAAAATGTCTAAGTAGATAATTTTCCCTCAGTGTTGTTGGCTGAATAATTAACCATAGCTAGAATAGCTTTAATCCTACCTTTTCACTGCTATTTTAAAATGTGTCCTGAAGATGGCAACATTGAATAACATTCCACAAATTTTTTTCTAAGTAAAGCTCTTATGGCTACTCTTAAAGTTTTATATTTTAAAATAAACAGCTTCCCCCCAACCCTGATATATTGTAGAAGAAAATGTAATACTTAAGTCTTACTTTTGTATCCAATGACCTTGAATGTACCTGTTGAAAGAAACCATTTACAACTTTGAAGAATAAAAGTTAACCTAGATAAAATGTTCAGGGTAGCTCTGCTCAAATTTCCAAATGTAAGATCAAACTTAAACACAACATATGTTTTCTGCCAAGCAATTTATATCAATAGATGTATTTAACTATAAGGGTAAACAAGCGCTTGATCTTTTGAGGTAAAAATTTATTTTCTTTCTATATTCATTCAACATAATATTTTTAGTATTTAATGTAATGTTAATACAGAATATAGTTATTTTTAAAAGAATTGCTAATAAAAAAATAACCAAAAAAACAACAAATAACTACAATACCTAAAAGAAATTTTGCAATCAATAAATGCCTGTAAGTCACTATACTACAATGAAATTTATAAAATAAGTAAATAAATAAATACCTTTAAAGAGCTACCAACAATGTAATATATTTGATTATCACATTTTAACTTGTATTGTTATAATTTCTATGCTCCCTTTTTTGGATCATAGCCACTTAATAAACAAAACTATACTAATTCATATTCATCCAAATGGTCAAAACACTACTGTGAAATAGAAAGTTTCCAAATAATGCTTTGCAGAGGTTAATTGACTTGTATACGATCTGTCAGAGGCAAAGCCAAAGCATGAAACTCCATATTTCTTATCTCTAGACAGTGACAACTGCTCATGGTTATAATTCTATCATTATATTTATAGGCAGTTCGACCATTACATAGCTTCTGGGAGATAGGCTAATACTTGTTTTCATGCTATTTTATGTTAGGATTTTGTTATATATACAATTTATGTTTTTGCTTATAGCTTTTGGGTCTCTATACACTAGTGGAGCATGCAATAGCAGAAATATGCATTACTTGTTAAAGCTAATATTCATATTCCTTCCTATTTCTTTCTGTAAAATACATTTAGATAATTGCCTTAAGTTCTTTAATAAGGGTATTCTGAACTGAATGGGATTTTTAAGAGATAATTTTAGGATAGAAAATAGGGAAGGTCATGGAGTTCCTGTTGTGGCTCAGCAGGTAATGAACATGACTGGCATCCATGATGATGCAGGATCGATCCCTGACCTCGCTCAGTGGCTTAAGGATCCTGTATTGCCATGAGCTGTGGTGTAGGTCGCAGATGGGGCTTGGATCCTGCATTGCTCTGGTTGTGGCATAGGCTGGCAGCTGCAGCTCCGATTAAACCTCTGGCCTGGGAACTACCATGTGCCACAGGTGCAGCCCTAAAAAGACAAAAAAAAAAAGGAAAATAGAGAAGGTCATGATCAAATGAAGACAACGTAGAGGAATCATCAGAGTCACATGGAATTAACCAGGTGTGTGAGGGAAGGTGAAATGCTGTAAATCAGGCAAGAAGAAACTGGTGTGCGGGGAGCTGTGAGGAGCTGGATAGTGTCTATGGTGGCATGAAACAGATGGAACTTTCTGACAGGTGCAATGAGAAGTACCCCAGATTGCATATTCACAGGTTTTAAACATTCTGCACAGTGATACTCTCTTAGCAAGGAGTACATATTCCAACATCATAATTTGCTAAAGTAGAGCTGCCAGATGAAGAAATCAAATAGGTGGCACGTTCTAGGGTATAACTTTCCCTGCCACTTCATCTTGGAGGGACAATTTCTTTTTCTTGGCCTAAGGCCAGGCTTACTGATGCTTGCTGTTATTCATGCTGCGTGCAAAGAACTCTTTTACCTCTCTTGGGAGAAGGAGAAACTGCCTGTCACACAGTGGGCACAGATGGCCCTTATCTTGGGCACACTCTTCTGATTTCCATGAATTCAGAACATTGGGCCACATCATCTCTGGTAGGCACTGGTCTTCAACAAAACCCCTTCATTCACCATGTGCTAATTGCTATTTAATTCCTATGGGAGTTGTTTAATAATTTTATTATTTTCTTTAATGTTAAGGTAAAATAGTGCCTGAAAATGCATTTTCTTTAATGTTAAGGTAAAATAGTGCCTGAAAATGTGTTTTTCTTAAAATATTGACTTTGTGGACATTTAAACATTTTCTTCTAAAAATAAGATAAACTTGTATTTGGTAATAATAGTAACTATAATTTCTTATTTCTTACAGAAATAATCACTCAATATTTAAGTCCTATTACACTTAAAATTCTAAAAAAAATGTACTGAATCTCAGCCTATTAACTGAATTTTAACTTAGATAATAAAAGGAAGCTAGTGAATAAGCAGTTTTATAAACATATGCTCTCTGGTTATTCTCTCCTTTTCCCCCCTTCCCTTGCTTAGTGGTCTCTTTGGCCTCTTTTTTTTTTTTTGTCCTTTTTTTTTAGGTTCACACCCATGGCATATGGAGTTCCCAGGCTAGGGGTCTAATAGGAGCTGCAGCTGCTGGCCTAGTCACAGCCACAGCAATGTGGGATCTGAGCCACCTCTGCCACCTACACCACAGCTCACGGCAACTCCGGATTCTTAACCCACTGAGCAAGGCCCGGGACCAAACCCATATCCTCATGGATAATAGTCTGGTTTGTTACTGCTGAGCCACAATGGGAACTCTCTCTTTGGCCTCTTTAGACTAAAGGCTAGAGCTTAACTTTTAACAGTTCTTGATGTTTATTTCAAGAGAAGAATTCTTTCTCAATTTCGGAAACCTGGTGAATGGTTTCTAATTCAGTGTGATCTAGTGTTCATCCTTGAACCAATCATGTGGTTTGGAGAGCAAGATAACCTTGTACAGAATGATTAGTTCACCATTTAATTATGATTCCCAGAAAATAAGGTTATTAGGCACACATAACAATGTGTGCCTTACAAAATATCAAAGCACTATTAGAAGTGCTGGTGTTGGTAAAGGTACCTGTGGTTCGTAATGTGCTTACACTGAAACTAGAAGCTAAACTATCCCCTGATGAGCTTGCTCCCCAAGATTATTTACCTCATCTCAGGTCAGCAGAATTATCATTTATTTCTCAAAAGAAGACAAAATCAAAACAGAGTCGTTTAAGACGTAGAGCAGATGACTACCTTTTCCCACAAGATTGAACTGAGCTACAGTCGCCCAACATACATATTCTGTGGCAAAGCCTGCATTCAGAGCAAGTGCTTTCCTTCCCAGAAACTATGATTTCCTCTAAATCAGAGACTGTGAACTAGAAGCTCACAAATGATCCCAGATTACAAAAATATTTTGTTTAGATTGCACAGTGTTGACCTGGAGATAATCTATTTTTAAAATTCAGCTTTCAACTTTTAAAAACCAGGATATGTGTTGCTCAAGTGGGCCAGGACAAATCCAGCCTTCCCTGCAAGGGCTGGAAACCATTCAAGAGTCTCTGTCTACCTTACCAGGGCTCCATACAATGTATTAACTATTTATCTGGTAATCAGTTCAGTGCGGGATTTGCAGTCCATTCACGAGCTCAGGTTAACACTGAAGCACAGTGAGCGAGATAAAGACAAAGACTGTACAAAAATGTTCAGAGGGAAAGTTCAGTTACCCTTTGGTCATTATCAGCTTACAGTGAAATTCAAAATAGTCTCCCTTTGAGTCCGAAGGAAATCCTGTGCTCACAACATAAACCAGATGATGGAAGATTCTTCCGTAAAGCTCTTAGTGATGTAAATGCTGAACCTTCTTTATAGGCTGCCAAGGGCTACAGAATTTATAATCCAAGCTGTTTTCCATTAAGTCATACAGCTCAATGACTCCACTAAATTACATTTCTTCACCACTTGTTGAAACTAATTTCCAAAGTATTAAGTCAATCAGCTAGACTTCATCTGCTTTGACACCTACTACAAATGTTAATCCTATTTCGGTGAAATAATAGGATTAACACTATTATTTCATTCCTGTAAAACAGTTGAAAATAGCAAAACTGCCTAAGTAGCTGCATAAATCCTATACCACAAGTAATTTTTATAAAGAAATAAGGGAGAAATTCAAGTTGTCTGCAAGTGAAGGTGGAAAAATTGCAGCGAGTAACAGTAGGCCCAGTTTTAAAAGCCTTTATCACTCAATTGATATGTCCATGATTGAAGTGAGCTTTTTACTAAGGAATACCTAGAGAACCAAAGACTTCTAGAAGATCATGGTAAATCTGAAAATTAAAAAGAAATGTTCATTTAGATCTCAACACTCCCTGGAACACCTGTCCTAAAAACCCATGGTATCTGTATTAGTTTTCTAGGGCTTCTGTAACATTTCCACAGACTGAGTGGCTTAAATGAAAGGTTGTTTTTTTTTTTTTTCCTTTCATATGGAGGGCAATTTCATTTTGATTATCTCAGATTCTATAAGCTTTCATCTTTAGCCTTCACGTGTATAGAATCAGATCTGGAAGAACTTCATTGGTCCTCTTGCCTATCTTTTTATGCTTCGTTACATTTTTCTCTGCATTGCTATAGGGAGTTATGGCATTCCATATTGAATATTGTTATTAATTATCTCATGAAAGGAAAATATAAGCAAGTAAAACGTTTGTCTTGATGTTAAACTAAAATCCATTGCCATGTCTATATTTCTTGTAGCACTTACCACTCACTGCTCCAGTTATTTTAAGTTCCTCTCTAAGTCTAACACTAAGGTTAACATTCTTTTTCTTCCAGTTTCATTGAGATATACTTTACTTGATATATGGTACAGTATAAATTTAAGATATACAGTGTAGTGATTTGTGTTTACATAAATCATAAAGTGATTATCACAAGTTTAGTGAACATCATCTCATGTAGATATAAAATTAAATAGGAAAAAATTTTTTCTGTGATGAGAACTCTTAGGAACTTTTCTATATAACAGACAACAAAGTTAATTGTATTTATCATGCTATACATTATATCCCTAGAACTTATTTATCTTATAATTAGAAGTTTCTAACTTTGACTACTTTTATTCAATTCCCCCTCCCCCAGCCCCCACCACCCTGCCTCTGGTAACCACAAATCTGATCTCTTTTAATTATAACCATGTCAATAAATATAATTCTACTTCATCTTTTTTAATGACTGGATAGGATACTATAGTATAAACATAATGTAATTTATTTAAAATTTCTTATTGAAGGCTAAAAAGATTTCCAATACTTGTGTTTGCTTTTAGGAAAATAAGGAAGCAATAAAGCATTTTTGAATTAATAATTGTATGTTATTTAGTGGCATAGCCTTGTCACTAAAAATATGATTCATTAAAAATATACCATTAGACCCAGAAAAGGATGTATAGTTTCTAGAATGAAATGAAAAGAATAAAATTATTCACTCACTAAACTATATTAACAAGAGACAAATGTCATGCTTCTGTTTAGAGATATAGCCTACCTACATTTCCCAAATTTTCTCATCACAATACGTGATAGAACTAACTGGGTTAATAATTCCTAGAAAGACATTCTGCACATGCAGCTATACTAGGAAGTAGGGCATATGCCGAAGCTGATTTTGTTCCTCACAACTGAAATAAAGTTATTAACAATTCAAAAAACTATTCAAGTATAGAATAAAGGGCTCCTTCTTTTGAATTTAATTGTATATTTGCTTTCAAAACATTGTTTTGTCTTGGGTAGATTATTTAATACTACCTAATTTTTCTTAATTTATTAGTAAAAGTACTTGCTTCAGTAAAATTACAATCTTCCTTCTGATACTGAGTTTCAAAATTTTTAGAAAAGTATGGATTAGAACCAATTTTTAATTCTGTAGAGTAATTTTTGAACTAAAATCCATCAGTTATGGAGCATTTACTACCTGATAGTCACTCTGCTAAATGCTTTTATATGTGATGATATTGAATCTTTGCAGACCCCATGGGGGTACTTATAATTATTTCTGTCACACAGATAAGGAAACTGAGGTTCAAGGGTGTAAAAATACTTACTCAGGGTTTCACAGCTAGCAAAAGATGCATTCATCTGATTTCAGATCTGATGTTCCCAATCACTGTGCTTTAATCCTTTTCTAGCTTAGTGGAACTATAGTGGAGGCATGTCAGCTAGAAAAGAGAATGTCCTGGATTCAAATGTTTTAAATTTTATCCATCTTCCAAATTGAGCGCATTATTTTTGTAGTCCATGTTAATTATATTTTCCTATGGAATAAAATAACATTTACTCTACAATGATTTATACCTACATAAAATTTTGCTAACTAGGACACCGTTATCTGTATATAAATGTTAAAAATAAACTTTAAAATGTTTTTCTTTATTTTTCAAAATATCATATAAAGCAACAATTAAGTATTATTTACAATTATGTAATACATACCATATGTAAGTGTATATAAATGTAAAGTAGAAATGTAAAATACAATTAACCATATTTTTAAAAAGCATATCATTCTTCTCTACGTATATAATTTAACAGTACTAAAATGAAAAATTTCAAAAATTAAATTTTTGCTAAATTTTATATTTTTATATTGGAGAAAATCTGTCATTTTCTATGCTTCTTATGATATTTTTTATCTTTTCAATGATTCATGACCAGACATTGGTCCTCTGTCCCAGAGTGGAACAAATAATTATTTCTTCGACAATTGAATAGCTTTGAAAGTAGCAGGGTTTTAAAACCAAAAAATAGATCACCAACCTCCAGAGCCAGAAGACAACAGAGGCTTCCTGCTAATGTTGAGCCTAATCATAGGGTAGACTTTTTCAAATACCAGTAATAAATGATATATGGAAAAGAAAAGAACATAGAAATGACCGAAAAAATACGTTTTGCAAAAATGAAATAATGAACACATTTCTTCCTGGGATAAGATACTACACATTGGGAAGATTTTTAAGGCTTCTAATGTTACATTCCATTGTTTTGGAAATTTATATTCTGTATAATTTATGGATACTTTCAAATATATTGGCTATTTTGCAACATATACAGTTTTAATGGTATATACTAGTGTTTTTTTTTTAAACATTTTAAATTTATTACCACTTTTTGCTACCTCCCTTTTGGAGGGTAGATTCTGTGCTTTTAAAAAATTCATTTCTGAGGAATCTATGATGATTTGCTCAGCAGTTTCTACCTTTTATGTCTTGAGACAATTCTTCCCTGTTTAAAAAAAAATCACAAATGTATACATTGTATTATTTCATTCACTTTCTGTTATTAAAGAGGAAAAAAATTACTATTTCTGTTAAAGTAAGTCAAAGCATTTTGATGGCCTTTGGCTTATTTTGTCAGTGTTTCACTTTAAAGTTTTGTAGGAAATAAGCAAACTAGGGTATTTTAGGTTCTTTTATGAGCTGAATGAATATAATATTTCATTCTGTTCAATTAATCAATAAATTTATTTAAGGGAGGCTTCTATACCTTCAACTGTATTTTTCATGATGTGTTCTTATCTCTTTAGGTCTGAGTATGCATTTTTACATTTAATCAACATTACTATGATATAATTTACATAAAATAAGTTGCATCCACTAAAGTGAAACTTTCCTTTTTTTTTTTTTGCTTTTTAGGGTCACACCCACAGCATATGATGGTTCCCAGGCTAGCGGTCCAATCAGAGAAACAGCTGCCGGCCTGCACCACAGCCACAGCAACAAAGGATCCAAGCCGCATCTGTGACCTATGCCACAGCTCAAGGCAATGCTGGATCCCTAACCCAATGAGCAAGGCTAGGGATTGAACCAGCAACCTCATGGTTCCTAGTCAGATTGGTTTCCACTCCGCCATGATGGGAACCCCCATTTAATGACTTTTGATAATTATACACATCAGAGAAACCACCACCTCAGTCAAAATACAGAACATTATCATCATACCATCACTCTCAAAAACGTCCCAAAGCCCTGTTGTATCTATTCCTTCCTGTGCTCCTGGATCCAGTCAACCACTGGTTTGCTTTCTGTAACTGTAGATTTATCTGTACTTTCTAGAATTTCCTAAAATTGAAATCATATAATACGTACTCTTCCATGACTGGTTTCCTTCAATCAGCATTATTGATTCATCCTTTTTTTTAATGAATCCATGCAGATGTAAATAATTTTTTTTGTATTACCAAGTAATATTCCATTGTATGCCATAATCACTTCTTTACAAGTGGACATATATTTTCGTTTCTCTTGGATAAATACTTAGAATGGAAAGGATCGGTGTAGGAATGATGTATGTCTAGGTTTTTAAGAAACTGCCAAATAGTCTCCCAAGAGAGTCATATAATTTTTAATTCCCTCCAGCAATGGAATATATTGAAGTGACATAATAACAGTTGCATTTACTCCATATCCTTACCAGCACTTTTATTGTTAGTCCTTTTTAAAAAAAATTTTGGTGATTCTAGTAAGTGTATAATGGATAGGCTACATGTACATGGTCAGTAAACACGAACACATAGGTGTGTATGTGTGTGTGTGCATTTGAAAGATGGGGGGAGGTAAAACTGCCAGATTTCGGAATTCACTATCCTTTCATGAGTTTTTACATTCATGTTGGAGAATTGTTTATCTTTTTCTCTGTGTGCACGAATACCTTTACAAAAAATTATCCTTTGTTTTTTCCACTGGGTTGTCTTTTTTTCATTACTGAACCCAAGCTTTTCATATATTCTGGACACAAGTCCTTTGCCAGATAAAACCTTGGGGATTATTTCTCACATCTAGTAGCTTGCATTCTAACTTTCTTAATAATATCTCTAAAATTGTTTTCAATATTATGAAGTTAAATTTGTTAATATTTATGGTTTGCATTTTTGTGTTGAATGTAAGAAAAGGTTGCCTACCTGTGAGTTGGAAAACTCCTTGGGAGCTTCTGGGGTGAAATTTGCACCTGGTCCCCATTCGCAAGAGGGCAAGAAGAGACCAAAGAAAGAGGCAGACCACTCTGGATTGGTGGCAGGCAGGTTTAATAGGTAAGGGAACTAAGTAAGACACTTTCTTGGGCAGCCCAGGATGAGTAGCTCTCAGCTCCAGCTAGCCAGAATCTTAAAAAGTCTACATAGAGGCCTCAACCAGAGTCAGCTGCATAGACAGTCCAAGTAGTATCACCACCACATTATTATGTATTTCAAGGTTGTATCATTGGGACAACTTCCAGGAGCAGGAATGACAAGCAGAATGCACATTTCAAGGGCAGGGGAGAGGGTGAGGAGGCCTCAATTACCAGGATCTAGCTCCTGGACCAAACAGGTGGTTATATCTTGATGACTTCCCCAACCCTACTGCAAGTTGAGAGATTTTTTTTCTGTGTTTTATTTTATAAATATTATATTCTTAGATATTGCATTTAGAATTATGATACTTCTGACTCTATTTTTATATATGGGTGACATAACAATTGATGTACATTTCCCAGTAAGGCTATCCAGTGTCCCAATGCCATTTATTGAAATTTTTCTTTCCACATTGATTTATCAACCTGTCAAAAACCAAGCAACCCATTATAAAAATCTACACACACACACGTACATTGACTATTTTTTATTTCTTGAAAATTTCTTCTAGTCCACTGATTTATGTATCTACTTTTATACTGAAATGACAGTGGCTTGATTATTATAGCTTTATATTTAGTCTGAAATTTAAGTAATGTGATTTTTTTCAAACTTATTCTCTTTTAAAATTGCTTTGGTCATTCTAGATCAATTACATTTTCATATGAAATTTTAAGTGATCTCAATTTCTACAGAAAATTACTGACATTTTAATTGAGATTGCATTCATTCTATAAATCAAGTTATTGAAAATTAACTTTGAAGTACTGAGTATTTCAATCCCATTTTTCTGACCATTTCAATGAAGTGGTCTTTTATATCTTTTCCTATGTCTATTCCTAAGAATATTGTGCCTGTTGTATTGTAAAAGTTAATGTCATATTTCTAATTTAATTTTTCAAATATTTGCTAATATATAGGCATTGTAAAAGTTAGTGTCATATTTTTAATTTAATTTTTAAAATATTTGCTAACATATAGACATATTGATTTTTGTATATTAGACTTAAGTCTTGCAAATTTACTAAATGTGCATATAATGCTCATAATAGTTTTGTTGATTCCTTAGGAATTAATATTCAATAATTATGTCATTTACAAAGAGTTTAAATTTTTTCTTTCTAATGTGTATAACTTTGGGCATTTTTTTTCTTGCCTTATTGCTCTAGTTTAGTTCTGTATAATGAGTAGCAGTTTTGAGTGCAGACATCTTGTTTTTTATTTTAAGGAAAAAATTGTCAGTATTTTACTGTTAATATGATATCAGCTGTAAGTTTTTCATATATGCTATTATTAATTTAAATAACTTCCTTTTAATGCTAGTTTGCTGAGTTTTTAGCATTTTGGCAATTGTATTTTGTTAGATGCATTTCTCTTCATTTATGGAAATGATCTTAACATCTTTGTCTTTTCTTTCTATTGATATGGAGAATTATATTTATTGATATTCAGATATTAAACTACTTTGCATTGTAGAGAATGTCCTACTTGGTAGGACACATTATCCTTGTTGAGACCTTTGGGGCTGTATTTAAAATCTTTTAAAAAATATTTTTGTCAGATTTTGGTATCACATTATGATAATTTATTTTAAAAAGTTATCCTCTCACCCTCTATTTTGTGAAAGTTTTTATATTAGTTTTGTGCTTTCTTCTTTGAGTGTGTGATAGAATTTTGTAGTGAAACAATCTAGACCTAGAATTTGCTTGATGGGAACATTTTTGAAAAAGAATCTTTAATCATAGGGCTATATGATTTTCTAATTTATTTTGTGTCAATTTTGAACACTTGCATTTTTTAAAGAATTTTAAAATTCATTTAGGTTTTCAAACATGTTGGTATAAAGCTGTCATTACACAGCACCTCTCCATCTCTAATCTGTCAGTCCCCGACAACCACCATTCTACTTTCTGTCTCTATGATTTTGACTATTCTATGCACCATATATGAGTGGAATTATTCAGTAGTTGTCTTTTTATGACTCGCTTAGTTTACTTAGCATAATATCCTCAATGTTCATTCATGTGATTGCAAATGTCAGAATTTCCTTCCTTTTAAAGACTGGATAATATTCCATATATGGTATATAAGCATATACCATATATGCTTATCCATTCATCTGTTAATATATACTGAGTTGTTTCTATATTTTAGCTGTTATTAATAATGCTCCTATGACCATGAGTATACAAATATCTCTTTGAGATCATGCTCTCAAATCTTTTGAATATATTCCCAGAAGTAAGATTGCTGGATCATATGGTCATTCTGTTTGTTTATTTGTTTTTGAGGAATCACCATGGCTATATCATTTAAAAGTATTCTAATTTTTTTATATCTTCTGTAACATTTGCTATTTTCTGTTTATGTTTGTTCATTTTTTAAATTTATACCTGTCATTCTAGTGAGCATGCCGTATTAACTCATTATCGTTTAGAATTCCATTTCTCTAATGATTAATGATTGTAATCATCTTTTAGTGTGTTTATTGATCATTTGAATATCTTCCTTAGAGAAATGTCTGTTCTAGTCATTTGACCAGTTTTTTTTCCCAACTTTTTAGGGTTGCACCCAGGGCACATGGAGGTTCCCAGGCTAGGGGTCAAATCAGAATTACAGCTGCCGGCCTATGCCACAGCCACAGCAATGCCAGATTCGAGCCGCATCTGTGACCTATACCGCAGCTCATGGGAACACTGGATCCCTAACCCACTGAGCGAGGCCAGGGATAGAGCCTGCATCCTCATGGATACTAGTTGGATTCATTTCAGTGAACCATGATGGGAACTCCTGACCAAGTTTGGATTGAGTTGTTTTTTGTTGTCAAGTTTTAGAAATTCCCTGTATATTCTGGAAATTAATCCCTTAACAGATATACAATTTTCTACCATTTTGTGGGCTGCCTTTTTGTTCTGTCAGTGGTGTCTTTTGATAGTGAGTGTTGATGGAGTTAACTTTTTTCATGAAGTTCAGTTTTGCCTGTTTTTCCTTTCATTGCCTGTACCTTAATATCCAAGAAGACATTGCCATGGTCAGTGATGTGAAGCTTTTGCCCTACATTTTCTTCTAAGAATTTTATAGTTTTAGGTCTTATATTTAGGACATAGCTTCATTTTAAGTTAATTTTTTAATGTAATATGAAATAAGGGTCCTACTTTGTTCTCTGGGTGTCGTCTTTATTTATTTATTTTTTATTTTTATTTTTTGTCTTTGTAGGGCTGCATCCACAGCATATGGAAGTTCCCAGGCTAGGGGTCTAACAGGAGCTGTAGCCGCTGGCCTACACCACAGCCACAGCAACATCAGATCCAAGCTGCGTCTGTGACCTACACCACAGCTCACTGCAATGCCGGATCCTTAACCCACTGAGTGAGGCCAGGGATTGAACCTGCATCTTCATGGATGTTAGATTCATTTCTTCTGAGCCACGATGGGAACTCCGAGAGTAGTCTTTTGTAAATATTAACTAAATCCATACAATAAAGATATGTTAGACTTTCATTGTCTTCACCAGTTATTTTTTATTATTATTATACCTGTTTTGGTAAGCGAGATGTTAGTATCTCCTACTTTATTTGTGGAAATGTTTTTGATTTCAATTGTGTCAGTTTTTGTACTATATATTTATGTACTTACAGGTTCCATTATTAGGCACAAGCACATTTATGAATATTATATCCTTCTGATGGATTTTTACTTTTATGTTATAAAATGTCTTTTGTCTTGAACAATCGTATGTTATAAAATGTCTTTTGTCTTGAACAATCATCTTTGTGTTTAAATATATTGTGGAAATTTGGAGAAAAGGAAACCCTCCTACGCTATTGGTGGGAATGTAAATTGGTACAACAATAATAGAAAACAGTATGGAGTGTCCTCAAAAAACTAAATATAAAACTACCATATGATCCAGCAATCCCACTCCTGGGCATATATCCAGACAAAACTTTTATTCAAAAAGATACATGCACCTCTATGTTCATTGCAGCACTATTCACAATAACCAAGACATTAAAACAACCTCAATGTTCACTGACAGATGAATAAATTAAGAAGATGTGGTACATATACACTATGGAATACTACTCAGCCATGAAAAAACATAGAAAAACAATGAAATAATGCCATTGGCAGCAACATGGATGCAACTAGAGATTGTCATAGAAAGTGAAGTAAGTCATAAAGAGAAAGACAAATACCATATTATTATCACTCATATGTGAAATCTAAAATATGGCACAAATAATCCTAACTACAAAACAGAAACAGACTTATAAACATAGAGGACAGATTGTGGTTGCCAAGGGGGAGGGAGGAGAGAGTGCGATGGACTGAGAGTTTGGGGTAGTAGATGCAAACTATTACATTTAGAATGGATAAGTAATGAAGCACTACCATATAGCACAGAGAGTAATATCCAGTCTCTTGGGATGAACATAATGGAAAGTAATATGAGAGAAAGAATGCAGATATATGTGTGACTGAGTCACTTTGGTATTCAGCAGAAATTGGCACAACATTGTAAATCAACTATACGTTAATAAAAACAAACAAAATTTATTTGTTATCTCTTTAGCTGTGTCTCCTTGCATTCCTTTTGGGGAGTTGTTCTGAGACTAAAATATCCTCATCTTTTCTCAGTATTTTGTGTTAATGTTGTGACACTTTATGAGGTATGTAGGAATTTGTAACCATGAAGTTCTGTTTATTTTCCTCTCTAACTTTTATACTGTAGTTGTCATATGAATTATACCTACCAGAAAATTTTCGCTTAGGACATTAACAATTCTTTTTATTTTAAAACCTTTAGGGCACAAACTGTTTAAAAATATTTTCCTAGATATTTGTCATTCTTAACATTCTTCATCATTCTTGAGGATAAATGAATACCTTTAATATCACCAGCTCTCATCCTGAAAAACACCCTTTATCACGTCTTACAGTGCACTTGTGTTAGCAACAAATCTCTTAATTTTCCTTCCTCATAAATTATTTTTATTTTATCTTCATTCTTGAAAAATATTTTCAGATGATATAGAATTCTAGATTGAAGGTTTATTCTTTAAGTATGTAAAGGTATTTTTTCCTTCTCTTTGCTTCTTTGCTCTCGTATAAGAATTTTATAGTCATGTTAATTTTTTTCCTTTATGTTATAGGTAATCTTTCTCTAAATTCTTTCAAGTTTTTTTTTTATATCTGTACTTTCAGTAGTTTGACTCTAAGGTGCCTTAGCATAATGTTCTCTGTATTTATGCTATTTGAAGTTCGCTGATATTTAGAATCTATGAATTTATATGTCTCACCAGATTTTGGAAATTTTTGTCATTATAGCTACAAAGGCTTTTTATATTTCATTCTCCTTTCTTCTTGAACTCCAATGATCTTTTTTAGAACTTTGATATTTTCTCAAAGTTACTAAATATATGTATTCTATCTCTCATCTTTAGACTGAATAATTTCTATTGATTTATTTTTTATATTAATTATTGATTATTTCCTCTTTCTATTTAAGCACATTTTTCTATTTAAGCACACATGGTGAATTACTTTATTTTGCATATGATTTTCCAATTCTAATTTTTTGGGGATAATATTTGTGTCTAATCAATTTCTCTGCATGTACCTCTTAACTTTTTACTTATTGTGAGTAAATTCTCCTTAAAGTAATTGAACAGCTTATATTCTCAGCTTTAAAGATTTTGTCTGAAAAATTCTAACATCAGGTTTACCTCTATATTGTTGTTTGTTGATTGTCTTTCTCTTTGATAATAGTTCACATTTCCTTTATTAATATATCAAGTAATTTTGGATTGCATTCTGGATTTGTTATTGTTCAGACTCTGGATTCTGTTATAGACCTCAGAAAGGAGTTTACCTTTTTGTTTTAGCATGAACTAAACTTGATTAAAATCAAACTCCACATTCTACTCAGTTCGTAATGGATTGTCACTCAGATTTCAGTTCAAAGGGCTTACAGTTGGCTCAGCATATGTATGGCTGAGGAATCAATCAAGAACATGGGCAGAGGTTTCACACATAATTTGTGGTTTCCTATTTCTGCTTCTCTCCATTTTGGGGCCCCCTCTCATTCTCTTGCTGCCCTCTTTGCCCCAGGACTCTTTCCCTGCTATTTCCAGAAGGCAAACATTAATTCTTTTTTATTTTAGCTACCCAATACGGTTGATGATTGCTGATGCTCTAAAATCAAAGCAACAAACAGACAACTTAGTCCCCACAGACTGTTTTCTTTAAGTTTTAAATTTCCATTTGATTTGGTTTTCTTTTCTTCATTTTTTGGGAGGTATACTTCAGAAATCATAGTTTTATCCTTTTCACCTTTTTAAAATACTTTTTTGGGGGAGCAGTTTAAGGTTTGCAACACAAATGAGGGAAATGTATAGAAATTTTCCATATACCTCCTACCCCCACACATATATAGCTTCCTCTGTTATTAACATCTCTCATCAAAGTGGTGCATTTATTGTAAGTGTTGAACCTACACTGACACAACATAATCATCCAAAGTCCATAGTTTTCACTACAGTTCACTCTTGGTATTGTACATTCTATAGGTTTGGACAAATATGTAATGCTATGTATCCATCGTTATGGTATCATACAGATTATTTCACTGCTCTATTAAGTCCTCTGTGCTTTTATTCATCCCTACTTCCTCCCATTGATCCCAACCCCTGGAAAACACTGATCTTTTCACTGTCTGCATACTTTTACATTTTCCAGATTGTCGTATATGTGAAATCATCCAGCTTGTGCAGCCTTTCCAGATTGGGTTCTTTCACTTGGTAATAAGAATATAAAGTTCTTTCATGTCTTTTCATGGCTTGATAATTTATTTTAGTGCTAAAAATATTCCATTTTCTGCATATACTGAGGTATATTTATCCATTCACCCCATGAAAGACACCTTCCAGTTTTGACAATTATGAGTAAAGTTGCTATAAACACCTATTGCAATTTTATATGGACATATCTTTTCAACTCTGTATAAACAGCAAGGAGTGTGAATACTACATCATATAATAAGAATTTGTCTAGTTTTGTAAGAATCCACTAAGCATTCTCTTCCAAAATGACTATACCATTTTGCATTCCCATTAGCAATGAATGAGACTCACTGTTGGTACATATCCTTGTCAGCATGTGCTGTCAGTGTCCCATATTTTGAGCATTCTAATAAGTGTATAATGGTATCTCATCGTTTTGCAATTCTCTGAAGGCATGTGATGCAGTACATCTTTTGATATGCTTATTTTCCATATATATATTTTCTTTAATGAGGTATCTGTTAAAGTATTTGGCCTAATTTTTAAATTGGGTTATTTGTTTACTTACTGTTGAGTTTTAAGAGTTCTTTGTATATTTTGAATAATAGTCCTTTATTGTATGTGTATTTTGAAAATATTTTCCCCCAATCTGTGGCTTATATTCTCATTCTTTTGTATTTTCTTTTGCAGAACAGAAGTTTTTAGTTTTAATAAAGTCTAGTTTATTAATTGTTTCCTTCTTAGATTATGCCTTTGGTGTTTTATCTAAAACATAATCACCATACTCAAGGCCATCTAAGTTTTCTTTTATGTTATATTCTAGGAGTCTTATAGTTTTGCATTTTATATGAAAGTATATGATCCATTTTGGGTTACTATTTATGAAGGGTTTAAAGTCTGTCTTGATTGTGTGTGTGTGTGTGCACGCCTGTGGATGTCTGGGAGTCCTAGCACTATTTGTTGAAAAGATTATGTTTGTTCCATTATATTACCTTTTCTCTGCTCCTTTGTCAAAGATCAGTTAACTGTATATGTGGGTGTATTTCTGAGATATCTATTTTGTTCCACTGATCTATTTGTCTATTCTTTCACCAATACCACACTGCCTTGCTTACTGCAGCTTTATAGTAAGTATTAACTAGGACAGTGTCAGTCAACCAAATTTGTTATTGTTGTTTAATTTTGTGTTCGCTATTCTGGGTGTTTTGTCTCTCCAGATAAACTTTAAAATCAGTTTGTAGATATCTAGTGTATGTTCCAGAGGATTTTTTTAGGAGCTTACTACTCTATACTGGAAGCAGAATGCCTACAGTATATTTATGGATGTTATAACTTAGAAAATAAAAAATTATACCAAACAAAAAAAGTAATCATAGTGATAATAATTTTGATAATAATAATGTGACAACTTGTCACATGGAATATTTTCATAAAGCCTATAAAACCATCTACACTGTTCATCTGCTCAGCTGTCTCTTTGTCACTATTAAGTAGAATGGATTTCTCTTGTGATTGTTTTATTTTACATACCAGGGAAGAGTTATCTATTTTTTTCAGTGAATATATAACTGTATATTATCCTGACCTCATGTGTCTAAAAACCAATTCTCCCACACTGCACTGTTTCAGTGTTTCTGTCCAGTATTCTGATAGTCAGTTTCTTCCTGCTCCATCCCTGTCACTATTGGATACGTTCTGTTCCCACCAACTACCTGTGTAACTATCCTACTCCACCCTTATCACTATTCTGTACATTCTGTTCAGCATTATGCCTTTACTATAGTAAAATATGTACTTTATTAGGTTGGTAAAAACTTAAGAAAATGTGGTAATCTTTTTGACATAGTACCAGGTATATAGTAAGTACTCAATAATCAGTTATTTTCTACAAAGAACCATACCTTCAAAGTGAAGCAGTCTGTTGCACCAGAGTTTATTTAAACTTAAAATTGTAATTTTGTCTTAAAAATAAAAATGACATAGAAAAAATATTCATGGAAATTCAGTTGTTTTATGGAATCATTTTAAATTACAGATAAGATATATATTCTACATACAGATTTTGCTTCGCCTGAAAAAATATAATGCATATTTTAATGAAGTTTCATTATCTTAGTGAGAGCCATATTAATTTAATTGCATACTTAATTGATGGAGAAAACTCATCTGAATACTAATGTTCAGATTTATCTGTTATTTAGACTGGAAGGTGAATACTTTTAGCAGTTGAGTACAGGATTTACATTGGCAGCCATTTAAATCTCACAAAGGATAAAATGTTTTATCATTATGTTTAATAAAGGTCAGTTCTTCCTAGTGAGATTTGGGAAATTTCCTATATTTTCAAATAATGTTAACATTAAAAACTGTTACAAGAAAGATTTATAGCTAAAATTTTACTCCTTGTGGAGTTCCCTTCATGGCTCAGTGGTTAACGAATCCGACTAAGAACCATGAGGTTGCGGGTTCGATCCCTGGCCTTGCTCAGTGGGTTAAGGATCCGGTGTTGCCGTGAGCTGTGGTGAAGGTTGCAGACGCGGCTCGGATCCCGCGTTGCTGTGGCTGTGGCGAAGGCCGGCGGCTACAGCTCCTGTTAGACCCCTAGCCTGGGAACCTCCATATGCTGCGGGTGCGGCTCTACATAAAGGCAAAAAAAAGACCAAAAAAAAAAAATAAAATTTTACTCCTTGTACTGCTATATACATTAAAGAAAAAAATAATACCCTCCCCAAATTTGTATATGACCTAGTGGTCATGCAAAATTAATTAAATGCCAGAGTTAAACTTTCTAACTTAAACAGAATTTTCCAGAGAAATAGACTTTACAAAATGATTTTTTAATTGTGTGTATCGATAAAATATAAAATTGCTCACATAAAGCAAGTTTTCTTATATTTGAGTTAGGTTGAAAAAAACTTGTTTAAATTATGCTGAAATATACATTTGTGAACCAGAGGAAAGTAAAAATGTGATGCCTTGGGAAAATTTTGGCTTGTATAGTTCTCTGTATATTGATACTGTTGAGTAGTTATAGTCTGATAAAAGTAATACTTTCTCTAATGATCTTTGGACAAGTAAATTTATCTATCAATAATTCTTCATTGTGGACTTTGGAAATATTTCATATGGAAATGTACCCTAATATCGAACATTCTAGGAATGTGAATTCCTTAATTTTATTTTAGGGGATATGTGATGAATGATTAGCTTTGGTAGGGCATGTCTGTACTGCTACCAAAAACTGGATTGGAAATTGGAGAATGTAGGTTTTACCATTGGCTCTTCCACAAAGTAATTGTCTAACCTTCAACAAGTGATTCAATCTATTTTAGTGCAGTGACTTTGTCCTTATGCCACCTTACTAAGGTAGAACTATATTTCTCAGAGTTAAATTTTCTCCATGGTTCCAGGTTAAGATTAGCCATGGGAAAATTTGTTTGAGATTTGGAAGGCATAAGTGATGCAGCAGCTTTTATTTTCTAAAGGTCAGTGTTGGATGTCATGCATGAAGACTTGTTTTATGTTGCCTCTGATGTGATGGTTCCCTTTAGTGTTCTGGAGAAGCACCTCCAGCTCTCCTAAGATCTCTTCTTTCAGTTTCTCCAAGTCCTGAACTAGGTAAATGTGCCACTCTAGCTTAGGAAGTCAGTTTATGCAAGTCACCTGCATCATCAAGATTGAAGATAGTAAAAGCAAGATGCAAATTTTACTTTGTTCTTATTGCTTCCTGTTTGTCCTTTTTTCTCCCTCACTTAACAGGCAGCTAGCTGTTCTTTCCAGTTGCTGGTTCAGTTGATTTTTAGCAACTTTAGGATTGTCACCAGATGCAGAGACAGCAGCATTCCATAGACTTCCAACCAACTCTATAAAAGCAAGTCACTCTAAATCTCTTATTCTCTGTTATTCACTGTAGTTCTACTGCTCTGATAAAATCTAACTTAGGAGTTTTGTTCCAGTTTAATCATTTTACATGGATAATATGAGACAAGGTTAGAATTACTCAGACTGTGTTAGCTGGACAAAGTAATACTTAAAGAAAGAGTTCTGTAACCAATCCCATTGGGAAGCATTATATTCCTTTGACATCCTGTAATGCTATCCATTGGCAGAACACAACCAGTAGATATTGGGCATGGAAACTTCCTGACGTAATCTTTACAGTTATGTCTCCTGTGAAAGAGAGACATGTAGACAGTGGATTTCAAGAGGGCAAATACAAGATATTCAGCACAAACATGGAATGTCTTTCATAATTAGTATGCTTTATTCAGTATTGGACTAGATGATCTCTTCCAGCCAACTTCTGTAACTGTTTTATCTATCACATCATTATAATTATGCTATTGGGAATCAGTGTCAGAAAAATTTTGAAAGATTTTTTTTTCCAAGATAAAATTTGAATACATTAAAAATGTTAAAAAAAAATCATGTCACTTCTTCATTTTATCTGTCTCTCATTCCAGTTTGGCTGTGATGACCAACATAGTGTGTGCTTCAATCAAAATATAGTATCTGAGGTTGGATAACACCTTGCCTGTGAGCCTATCCCATCTCACTAGGGTTTCTCTATTGGTACTGCTATGGCCAGTATGCAAAGAACTAATGCCCATGGGGCAAACTTTTGACCAGGAAGATTTGGAAACTATTGATTTGGAAACTAGGTTTGAACCTAGCCGGAACCCAGATTGGGACTTGAACCCATGGTTTTTCCATTCATCTGATGTCTGGACTTCCTGAGGTTCAGGTTCTTTGTGTCTTAGTGCAGAAAGAATTCAGTGAGAAACAAAGCAGTAGGCGAGAAATAGATTTATTAAGATGCGACACTTGTGAGAGATGCAGGTGGGCAGGCAAGGAGGCTCTGCCCCGATGCTTAGGTGGGCTACAGTTTTATAATCCAAGGGGAGTCGGGGTGGGAAAAGACTGCCAGTTCCTATTTCTTGGAGTAGTGACTCCTCCTTGGTATCTGGTAAGAGAGTATTTGACCCTATAAGGTCAAACTGGGACTGTCATTGTGCTTATTCAAATCAGCAGAGGGGCAGTCCTTAAACTTCTGCCCTTGGTCTGAACCTGAATTCAGGCCCTGCCACATCCCCCACCCAATGGCCTGAGGCATATCTGGCCCCTTCACCAGTCAAGCAACCCTGCCTTGTTCTGATGGCCCTTGTGAGAAATTATTAACTTATAGTGGGCTCCCAAAGTTCCCTAGGTTTTCCACTCTATCTATGGTCACTTATTGAGAGTTCTACAACTACCTGTGTAGCATCCTACTCCATCCCTATGACTATTGGATACATTCTATTCTCTTTCTTGCCCTTAATGAAGATGCCTGCAATTCCGTTTACACAGTATATTAGGGTGATGATCCCACAGGAGGGAACTGTAAGTCACAGGGGGCTCATAATTAAATAATGCATTCCTCTCTCATCCACTGTCTCACTCCTGTTTCCTGGGAGGGGATTCTGTAATAAAGTGATGAAACAAAATCCACATGTCTCAGGCTTTACCTTATGAAGAACTCAGTCTAAATTAGCAGTAACAATGTTTTGTTTTAGAAATACTGTTAAATGATTTTCTAAAATTTATTCTATATTGCTACATTTTATATAAATATGACTTTATAACTATAAATTAATAAAGAAAATAATTGTGAAAATATTATATATTTTTCAATCACAGTTTTAGTAGAGAGAAGAAAAAGAACTCCATCTTATGAATTATAGAGCTTGGCTATTACCACCTGGGTTTTAAAATTTTAATAACTACTAGGGTGAAACAAGTGTAAAGTATAAGAATGTATGAATCTACATGTGATTGAGAGGCACATAAAAATTGAGTCATTTAACAATGAAGCAGCAGCAGGCCTAGTCGAGAAACAGACAATGAAAAATAAAATCAAACCCTCTGGGTCACTTTTTTAGTTTTCGCCTTGCTCAGTAGTATTAATGATTTTGTAAGATTAACTTCCAACCATGGTTTTTATATCAGGTTTAAGCAAAAGATATATCTAAAGGATGGGAGACAAAAAGGAAAATCACTAGAAGCAAAGAATGTAAAGCTTTTTTTAATCAATGTGTATTGCTTTATTGAAGTATTGAAATTGTATATAAAAGAAAATAACTGAAATATATCTATTGTTAATTGGAAGCTTATCAGACAAATGTTAAATTAAAATACTTTAAAACTTCTGTAATTCATTCATAAGTGACCTAAATGACATTATGAATATTATCTACTTGTAATGAAGTTAATTTCTGTAGGTCAAAAATCTCAATTTCAAGGCCTACTATAAGACAAAGAGTTGGTGATTACAAAGATTTCTTTAATATTGTTTTCTATTTTTCTTTATAATGTAATGATTAATATTTTAACAAAAATTATGGTTATAAGAAAACAAATCTACTTATTTCTCAAAATGAAAATTCACTATGTATTATGGTCAGAATAATTTAAATTCATTTTTATCAGAATATGCAGTTTCTTTAAGTAAATGTGCAGGAAAGCTTATTGATTCAAAACATTTGCTGCCAGACCACTTTCTGTCAGGCATTTGTAGAGTGACTATTATCTTTCTTGGCTTGGAACAGCTCTTTTCATGCCTCTTCTCTTAGCATAACTAGTAATAGATCCCTCCTATACACCCAGATGGTCCTAGTTTAGATGATATAGTATATAGTTAAACTAGGTACTATTCTATGTGCTGGGGAAAAAAAATGAAATGTGTAAACAAGAAGCATACCTGATAGTTATAGGTGCAATGCAGTATATGGATCAGCTGCATTAGATTGGTGAGTTTTGGTCAATGCAGACCCTAATGCAGGGATGATATTTAATCTGATACCTGGAGCTAGTACTATGTATATTGGGGGAAAGAATTCAGGGGGAGGGAAAAGCTAGTAGAAATACTCTATGGTGAGGGCAGGTAATCATATTGAAAGAATGGAGAGAAAGCCAGTGTGGTGGCCAGGAGCAGTGAGATGATGGTAGGAGATAAGCTGAAATAAATCAGAGAGGTAAGCAAGGGCCAGATCACCTGGGGTTTTGTAAGACAATGTAAGGAATGTTGATTCCATTCTAAATGTGAAAAGGATCTATTATTGGAGAGTTTTCAGTCAGGGAATGATGTAACAATTTATGTTTTTAAAAAAAGCACTCTAATTGCTCAATGGAGACTGGATTACTGGGGCAAGCGGAACAGTTGGAATTAAGAGACATGATTTGGTCTTGGATGCATGTAGTGGTTTGGGCAGATATAGATGGGCTCAAGAAGTCTTTTGCAGGAATCCTTGACCCAGACTTGCTGACTGATCAATGGAAAGAGTTTTGAGAGAAAAAAAAGTAACTCGTAGAGTTTTTTTTTTTCCACTGCTCAATGAATTTTATTATAATCATAGGTGCACAAAAATCATCACAACTCAGTTTGATAGCATTTGTGTCCCAAACCCTCAGTGCATCCCCCCACCCCCCAGATTGTCTCATTTGGAAACCAAAGGTTTTCCAAAGTCTGTGAGTCATTTTCTGTTCTCCAAAGAAGTTCATTGTGTCTTTTTAGTTTCCACATGTAAGCGATAGCATTGGATGTTGCTGTCTAATTGTCTGACTG
>PVHT020004943.1:8990969-9020663 GCA_004024745.2 Catagonus wagneri | reverse complement strand
TTTCTTAAAGTTACCGAGGCTTGATTTGTAACCCAGGATGTGATCAATCTTAGAAAATGTTCCTTGCACACTTGACAAGATTGTGTATTCTGTTGTTTTGGATGGAATGTCCTATAAATATCTATTAAGTCCATCTGATCTAATGCTTCTTTCAGGGCCTGTGATCCTTATTGATTTTCTGTCTGGATGGTCTATCCATTGCTGTAAATGGGGTGTTAAAGTCTCCCACTATGATTGTGTTATTGTTGATTTCTCCTTTTAAGGTTGTTAGCAGTTGCCTTATATATTGTGGTGATCCTATGTTGGGTGCACAGATATTTCAAAATGTTATATCTTCTTCTTGGATTGATCCTTTGATCATTATGTAGTGCCCTTCCTTGTCTCTTAAAATGTTCTTCATTTTCAAGTCTATTTTGTCTAATATGAGTATTGCTACTCCGGCTTTCTTTTGATGCCCGTTTGCATGGACTATTTTCTTCCATCCTCTCACTTTCAATTTGTATGGGTCTCTAGAAGTGAGGTGGGTCTCTTGAAGACAGCATATATATGGGTCTTGTTTTTGTATTCATTTGGCTAGTCTATGTCTTTTGGTTGGAGCATTCAGTCCATTAACATTTAAGGTAATTATTGATATGTATGTTCTTATTGCCATTGTATTAACTGTTTGGGGTTTCTTTTGCTCTTTTTTCTTCCCTTATTCTCTTGTCTCCTCTCAAAATATGACTATCTTTAATGAGTTGATTTTTCTTATTTGTTTGTGTATCAATATTAGCTTTTTGGTTTGCAGTTACCCTGAAGTTTTGATATCGGAGTCTATACATAAATGAGATTGTTTGAAGTTGTTGGTTTCTTAATTGCAAGTGCAGTCTCCAGTGTCCTGCATTTGTGCTCTCTTCTCATGATTTCTGATTTCAGTAGCATAATTGCGCATGGATGATTTAGTATCTTTAGTGTATATATGCTTTTTTCTGGAGGGCCTTGTCATTTGTGGTGTTTTTGTTTCTGGTTGTGGCCTTTTCTTTTCTGACTAGAGAAGTTCCTTTAGTATTTGTTGTAAAGCTGGTTTAGTGTTGCAGAAATCTCTTAGCTTTTGCTTATCTGTAAAGGTTTTGATCTCTCCTTCAAATCTGAATGTGAGCCTTGCAGGGTAAAGCAATCTTGGTTGGAAGTTTTTTCCTTTCATCACATTAAGTATATCATGGCACTCCCTTCTGGCCTGCAGAGTTTCAGCTGAAAAATCTGCTGATAACCTTATTGGGGTTCCCTTGTATGTCATTTGTTTCTTTTCCCTAGCTGCTTTCAAAATTTTCTCTTTGTCTTTAATATTGGTCATTTTGATTAATATGTGTCTCGGGGTGTTCCTCCTTGGGTTGATTTTATATGGTACTCATTGCGCTTCCTGGATTTGAGTGAGTGGTTCCTTTCCCATATTTGGGAAGTTTTCAGCTATTATCTCTTCAAATATTTTTTCTGTCCCCTTCTCTCTCTCTTCTCCCTCTGGCACCCCTATAATACGGATGTTGGTACGTTTAACATTATCCCAGAGTTCTCTGAGACGCTGCTCATTTCCTTCCAGTCTTTTCTCTCTTTTCTCTTCTGCATTAGTGATTTCCACTAATCTGTCCTCCACCTCACTGATTCGTTTTTCTGCCTCCTGTATTCTACTGTTGGCTGCTTCTAATGAATTTTTTATTTCAGTTATTGTATTTTGCATCTCTTCTTGTTTAATTTTTATAGCTTGTATTTCTCTGCTCAGTGTTTCCTGTAGATTATCAGTCTTTGCCTCCAGTATTTCCAATGCGTTGCATCATCTTCAGCATCAACAGTCTAAAGTCTCTTTCTGGGAGGCTGATAATCTTCTCATCACTGAGCTGTTTTTCTGGGCTTTTCTCTTTCTCTCTTATCTTAGTTATAGTTTTCTGTCTTTTCATTTTTATAGGTTTTTGGTGTGGTGACCTTTTTGCCAACAATAGAGTGGTAGCCTCTCTTAGTTCAGGTGTTTGCCTCCCTTGTGGCTAAAGTTGGTATGGAGGGGGCTTGCTTTAGGCTTCCCAATGGGAGGGAGTGATGGCTGCTCACTAGTAGGTGGGGTTGATTCTTATCCCTTTGATGGGTGGGGCTTTGTCTCTGGATGTGATTAGAGGCTGTCTGTGTGCCTGAGGGGTCTTTAGGCAGCCTGTTTAGTGATGGGTGGGGCTGTGATCCCACCTGGATTATTGTTTGGCCTGGGGCTTCTCAGGGCTGATGGGAGGGACCAGATTTTCCCAGAAATGGCCACCTCCATAGAAATGCAGGCTGATGAATGTTCCCGAGAGCTTTACCTACAATGCCCTTCCCCCACCACAAGCCACAGTCACCCCTGTTTTCCCAGGAGATCCTCCAAGAATTGTAGTCAGGATCCACCCAGATTCCTGTGGAGACTTTGCTTTGCCCTGGGACTCAGTGCATGTGAAGTTCCGTGTGTACCTTTCAAGGATGGGGTCTCCTTTTTCCCTCAGTCCTGTGGAGCTCCTGCACACAAGCCCCACTGGTCTTCAATGCCAGATGCTCTGGGGGCTCTTTCTCCCTGTGCCAGGTCTCCAGGCATGGGGATTTGACGTGGGGCTCAGAATTGTCAGTCCTGTAGCTGCGTCTCTGTGATACAGTTACTTTCCAGGCTGTGGGGCTTCCCACCCAGGAGATATGGGATTGCTTCTATCGTGTAATTGCCCCTCCTACCTCTTGATGTGGTCTCCTCTTTGTCTTCTGGAATAGAATATCTTTTTTGGAAGTTTATAGTCCATTTAGTTGAAGGTTGCTTGGCATTTGGTTGTGGTTGTGTTGTTTTTTGGGAGAGAAGTTGAGCTCCAGTCCTTCTATTCCACCATCTTAATCCAGTCTCCCACTCATAGAGTTCTGGCTGAAGACATTCAGTGCATACAAAAGCCATATATTTAAAACTTAAAAGAAATCAGAAGAATATCTTGTGAAATGTGAAAGTTAGATGAAATCATCAGTGTCCCTAAATGAAATTTCATTGGAACTCAACCACACTCATTTGTTTGTCTTTTGTCTATAACTCTTCACCCTATAATGTGAGAGAAGAGTATTTGAAACAGAGACCATATGGTTCACAATACTTACACTCGGAATTTTTACAGAAAATTTTGCTGATCCCTGGTATATATCATTCTTTTGCAATTATGTGAAGAAAGGGGATAGCTGCTTTTGGAAAGGATTTGGGAGAAAGACTTTCAAAATGAAAGATACCTGAACATTTTAAAATGTTAGAAAAGAGTCTGTGGAGCGGAACAGAAATAGTAAAAAAAAAAAATAGGTAATGAGGAGGAGAAGGACCAAGAATAGATGAGAAAAGAACATTTAAAGATGAAATGGTGCACCTGCCTTTTGGATCTCAGTGGAAGAGAAGGTAGTGATTATAGTTGCAGGTAGGTGTAGAGATTTGGTGACAGAAAGAAACTTCTGGTTGGATAAATATTGGATGTGAATGTGGGGGGAAAGTAAGTCCACTTTGTTTTACTCTGGCACCATTTGCAATAAAACAGGATCTGAAAATGTAATATTAAGTTCATGATCTCATGCAAAGAATAAAATTCCATGATTGTAAAAAATATCAACAGCTGGAAAGTTGGAGTATTTTCCAAAGTTCCTAATTTGTTCTAGCACAAATATTTTGAAAATAGAATATTGATGAGTCTTATCTTTCTGGTTGAATTTTTCCATTAGTAATACAATAGTAATACAACATTGGCAAATATTTTAGGGAGCATTAAAAGATTAATAGTGATAAAATGTCTTCCATGTTTTCTCAGTTCACTGATCTAGTCCCTGCTATATTTCCTTTGCAGCACTAAACCCGGACACTTCAATCTGTTTTCTTTTTATGGCTGCACCTGCAGCATGTGGAAGTTCCTGGGTTAGAGGCTGAATCAAGAGCTGCAGTTGCTGGCCTTTGCCACAGGCACAGCAACACAAGATCTGAGCCATGCCAGCAATCTATACCACATATGGCTCAAGGTAATGCTGGATCCTGAACCCACTGAGCAAGGCCAGGATCAAACCTGCATCATCAAGGATATTAGTTGGGTTTCTAATCTGCTGAGCCACAGTGGGAACTCCTAGACTTATTTATTTTTGTAAAAGTGTTTTGTTAAACATTGAAATGCATGTGAAGCGGTTAACACAGTACGTGACTTGCAGTGTCTGGTAAAGATGGTTGCTATTGATAACACATAAAGTTTATTAGATTCCTGCTTCTTTCAATTACTTCTGCTTATTACTATGAATACCATTTATATGTTGGATCTATAGTTCAGCAGACAAGGGCAATTATATTTACAACTTGAGGAGATACCGTGTTTTAGCTTCTTGGAACTAAGGCATTTTTCATAGATCTGCCACTTGTACCAGCCAGTAGTTATTAAGATTAGTAGCAATTTATTTTGTTCTGTATTTTATGTATTTTTTGCATCCCCACATTAGAATTTTGGCTCCACAGAGCAGAGATCTTTGTCTGTTTTGTTTGCTGATATTTCCAAGTGTATGGTAGGCACTCGGTAGATATTTATTGAATGAATGAATGAAAAACTGAGGAAAGTGGCATGAAATGAGTTTCAAAGGGCATTCACATTAAAATTCATCAGCCCTGTACCTAAAGAGTGAATTTTATTATCTAAATAATACCAAAGAATAGATTCCTTCTCTGAGTAGTATTGGTGTGATGCAGTAATGATGAAGACTTGTCCCATTTTCTGCTACATCTAGTATCTTACGTATGGAAAAAGTAGGAACTTAGAATACTTCACTTGCCTTGCTACATTTTTTTTTCTTTTTTGGCTACACGTGCAGCATGTGAAATTTCCTGGGCCAGGGATCAAAACTGTGCCACAGTGGTGACCAAAGCCATAGCAGTGATAATGCTGGATCCTTAGGCTGCAACTGCACCTCAATCCCATGGAATCAGTAAACAGGAATTGAAAATCTGGCTCCTGCCTCTGCCAAAACTATATTTCAGCACTTGCAAAGATGAAGACTGGACACTGGAACACTGATACACAATAACTTCTTGCTTGCCAGGAGAAAATAAACGTAAACATGGCTTCTACTTATCTGCTTTCAAATTTCATGAGTGTAACTTAAAATGTGGCATAATCTAATCTGAATCCAGAAACATACCTAAATCTGCAAGACAGGGAGATACCCTAGAAGGGGTTGGAAAGGACCATATTCACCACAAGGGTTTATCCTCTTGCCTGTAACATTAACAGAGATATTATGGAAACATAGACACCTGCCTAGTGTGTTATAAAAAGGCAAAGGAAGGACCCTTAGTTTGGCAGAATTTCTTAGAAGAAATAAACCCTAACTGAATCATGAAGGAAAAGTAAAAACGAAGTGAGTTAGACTAAGTACGTAAAGGGCGTCCCAGAGAAAGGAAGTCGGAAAGACACAGAGCAGTATAGTGCTTTTAATCTACCACAAAATATTAGGTCGTAATGATTGAAGTGAGAGTAGAAAGACACATACTCATGAATTCTACTAAGGAGCTTGAGCTGTATTCTCCGTGTAATGAAGAGTCATCAAAGGTCTTTACATCTAGTGTAGCAAAATGATATTTGTCTTGTATAGACTATTCTGCCAGCAATACGGAAAAGAGATTAAATAGCTGGTGGGTGAGAGGAGACTGGAGGAAGGAAGAACAAGGAAGGAAGGACAGTTATTACACCCTAGTAGCTTTCCAGATGAAAGACAATGAGGTTTGAACTAGGACATTTTCTGTATCTCTAATACTTAACATGTATTCGAGTTCAAGTATGTGTGTATTTTTTTCTCTCCAGGAGTTTGTAAAAGCCTCACTGAATGATGCAGGACTTATTACACATTTTTTTTTGTCCCCCAGGACAGAGTGATTGTGATATGATAATTTAACCAGTTAATCATATTGATTTGAGTTTAATATTACTCAGAGTATTTACTAAAACCATATTAAATATGGATTTAAGATGGCAATATTTTTGTGCCTAACAATATGAATTTTCCTTTCTTGAACAAAATCCTAGGCAGAGAATGGAAGAGGAAATTCGTTAATTGCACAGAATTGTTACAATTCTGATTTTAAATAATGTTAATGTCAAAGTAATTATTGTGAATTGGCAAAATTTAATGGAGTGATATATTTTGTCAAATTATTCATATTTTTCTTTTAAGTGTTCAAACTATTTGTAGGCTTACTATATCTGGGATTATCTGAGTGGCTTTCTCCTGATTCATGCTTTGACAGGGAACAAGTAATTTAATTTCTGCTCTTTATTACCAAACCTGAAAATCTGAGACAATAATTTTTCTTTTCTTTTATCATAAGAAACATTGCAAATTAATGAACTACACATTATATAGTGCTTGCATTTTCTCAGCTGAAATGGAAATCTATACACCTACAAAATATCCCAAAATATCCTTGTTACACTGTAGTATCAATAAATGTATTTAGCTAGTATATTGAAAGTGACTGTTGTAATTTTTTTGGAGAAAATGACCTGGCCATTTCTAAAAGGATTTTTATTGCTTGTCTTCATAGCTGAGAAAATAAAATGAATAGGACATGTATTGCTAGTATTTTAAGAAACAACTGTGAAAAATGACAGAATGTGAGTAAAGATACATGATTGGAAGGTAAATGGTAATGATCCAAGGTAAAAAAGAAAGTGGAAGAAGAGTCACAATCTTTAGAATATTCTCCCTTACCTTTCTTCTTCTCCTGTAAAAATTTGGGAATTTGGTTAAAATTTTTTAATGAAATCTTTTATTATATGTCAACTCATACTAATTTATAGGAATGTCTTCAGTTATGCTTATTTTGCAGTTACAGGTTTGTTTATTCTACTGATACATTATTTGAGCTTTGTTATTTCTTAACTAAGACATAGTTATTAGAAAAAAAATTTAACTTTTTTTGTCCTTTCACACCCATACTTAACATGGTGCCCTACAAGCGGTGTTTTTCAGGTAGCATCAATTTTTAGATAACATTAGAAAAGACAAATCTAGAAAACAGATTAATTTTGTTTGAGTCATTCTTTCCTTTTTCCTCTTCTCAGATACTTGGCTTTGAGAGCCTCTTAATGATCACTCATCACTTGCATAAGATTTTCACAAGCTAGAAGCTGCATAGGATTTTGCAAAGTATGCTAAAGAGAATTCAGAAAGCTTAAGTTTGAATCATATGTCCTTCAATTAATATCAGTTTTCCTTTATAGGTAAGCAATTAACATTTCTTGAGATTTGATATCCTTATCTGTAAGAAATCACACTTTATGCATTTTGTATGGGGAAATAATATGTTATATTATCACTTATACCTTACCATGATTGTACTCCTATCCATGTGACCGCCTCTGTGGTAAAAACTTCACACAACTTGGGAGTTCCTTTCATGGCTCGGTGGTTAACGAATCCGACTAAGAACCACGAGGTTGCAGGTTCGATCCCTGGCCTTGCTCAGTGGGTTAAGGATCCGGCGTTGCCGTGAGCTGTGGTGTAGGTCGCAGACGCTGCTTGGATCCCGCGTTGCTGTGGCTGTGGCTGTGGCGAAGGCTGGCGGCTACAGCTCCTGTTAGACCCCTAGCCTGGGAACCTCCATATGCCGCGGGTGCGGCTCTAGATAAAAAGGCAAAAAGACAAAAAAAAAATACTTTACACAACTTATTTAACTCCCACAACAATTATATAATAATAGTATCTTTTAACACAAACACTGTAGATGACTAAAGTGACACTCATAGGTCAGTTACTTTTTCTCAACTCACAGATCTAGTATTAGATAAAGTAGTAGTAACAGCTAGTAGATATTAGATAGTATTAGATAAGCATTAGATAAGGAACTTTTATCTATACTACTTTACTCCAAAGCCCATGCTTGTAACCACTATGCTATATACATAATGAAATTTCATTAGTGCAATATAAAAACGTGAGGGTTTTTTTTTTTTTTTTGTCTTTTGTCATTTTAGGGCTGCTCCCGCAGCATGTGGAGGTTCCCAGGCTAGGGGTCAAATCAGACCTACAGCCGCTGGCCTACGCAGCAACAGGGGATCCGATCCGCGTCTGCAACCTACACCACAGCTCATAGCAACGCCAAATCATTAACCCACTGAGCGAGGCCAGGGATCAAACCCACACCCTCATGGTTCCTAGTCGGATTCCTTAACCACTGAGCCACAAGGGGAACTCCAAACATGAATTTTTTGTGTCCTACTATACGGGGAATTATATCCAATCTCTTGTGATAGAACATGATGGAAAAAGAATGTGTATCTGTGTATGACTGGCTATACTTTGCTCTACAGCACAAAGTGACCAGCATTGTAAAGCAACTAAACTTTAATTAAAAAATTTTTTAAAAATGACATATTTTATAAACATTGATACACATCCCTGAGGAGTCCTTTAGCTTGCTGTAGACAAAATATGTGCACTGTATTTTCTCTTATATTTCTTCTCTATCCCCAGTTAAATAATTTCTAGCTCTATAAATTTTTCCAAGTTTAGAGAAAAATTTTTTTCATCTTCTAAAGGCACAACTGGCTAATTGATAAGCTATTGTGTGATTGGAAAAACGTAAGAAATAAAATAGATATTTTAGCATCATGTGGTGCATGATGCACATGTTAAGCATCCAGCACATTTTTAGGAAAATATCCCCATTTTGTTCAATGGGGTCATTTCTAGAAATTCCAGGTAACATGGAAAAGAAAATAGCATCATCTCATTATGATGAAACAGATATACTGAGACAACTGGAGACTAGGGATGCTATTTAAATTGTACCCTTTAGGTAAATAGGGGGGACAGCCACATCATTTGGTAATTGAAATTTGATGTAATACAGCCTTATCCTTGAGGAGCTCATAATCAAGGGATGAGAGAGGGAAAGGAAAAGAGAAATATGTATTTATAGAAATTCAAGGGACGAATGGGGTCAAGTTGTTGAGAGAGCACAATGAAGAGAGAAATTATCTGGGAAAGGTTTTACTGAAGGGTGACATTTGAGTTAAATTTTGCTGGATAAATAAGGTTTTGTAAAGGACATTATGGAAATTCTATAGTCTTGGCATGTGCAGAGCTTTTACTAGGTATGTAGTGCTTAGGAAAATGAACAGTTCCTAGGATGACAGTTCATGAGGGTAGCCAGTATAATTTAGTACCATATAGTTTAGAATCCTTTGAAAATAACTGAGTACAAACAGAAATGGTAGAATATGAAGTTCACAAAGACCATGTAGACCTCTGTATTGTCCTAAAAAGAAAATGAGATTTATTCATTATAATTAATAAAAGTGATATTCTCAAATTTACAGTTTAGAAAGATCAAGCTATCACAAATTTGGATGAAGAAACTAGAAATACGGTAAATTGATTTTGCACTAATTATTAAGTAATAATCATGTTTCAGATACTGTAACAGTAATGTATAAGGGAAACTTTCTTAAATTATCAAAACAAATTGTGAAGAAATGATTTTCTCTTTTTTTGTAGATAAGGGAACTGAGAACCATCAAGGCTGATTTACAGGGCTATGGTCAGGTAATGATGGGTTCAGGAATAACACCCAACTTTCTTACACCAAAGACATGCTCTTTTATTTTTTGACTTTATGTAAAAGCAATAACCAAGAAACTAACAATAAGTGAATAAACTAGATCTACCACCTTAAAGATAGCAAAAAAAAACCTACAATTTTGAAAGATGTGAATAAAATGTGAATCCAGTTTTACAATTTTCTTCACAAACAGAATTGTATAACCTCTAAAGGACCATTGTTTCAAGTAAAAAATAACCCTATTTTCAAAAATCTGTTAGAGAACAAAATGGAATTACTTGAAGGTACTTTGATCTCAAAAGATAACTTGAAAATCTCTGGGTTTAAAAAGCAAATGGAAGGCTTTAAACAGTAAATTATAACTGAATATAGAGGCAAATCTTGAACATCAGTTGAATAGTCAGGTCAGGAATGTGATTAATCAATCTGAAGTACACTCTAAAAAACATATTAATAATGACTAATAAAATGGATACAAAGAACTTTTAAATACAAGTTAACATACAAGGTTAATAATAATGGTCACCATTGCAATAAATAAGTTTCAACGCATAGCACTTCTCATCTAAGGAGCTCAGAGAATTATAGAGACGTTAGCACCTTAATCCTGGCAACGTCCTGAACAGACAGCAAGTGTTCAATATTTACTGAGAATAATGGAATGATCCAAATGAATATAAGACATGATAAAATCAAAGCAATAATTTTACATTTTTCTTTCTTCCTATCTATGTATAAACTTACACTATTTCTTAAATAACAGAAAACAACCTTTATAAAATACTGGCATGAAAAGCATCCATGTAGTCTTTTTCTCTTAACTTTGTCCTTATTTCTTTCAATTTTATTATTCAAAATTTTATACATACAGGAAAACAATTGAATATATAAAATACATCTCTTTCTGCATATCACCTCTTTAGTTGATACTCTCTCATCTGTCTTTGCTGATCCATTGAAAAAGAAGTTACAGAAACCAGAATCTTGCATCCCTCAATATTTCATCACCCATATCTCCAAAATAATATTATTTAACGTAACTATACTTTCATTATACTACATGCAGAAATTAACAGTTTCCTCACATCTTGCATTATTCAATTTCCTTAAGTTGTCAAGCTCTCATAGAATAACGTTTTGAACTGGTTCCAAACCAGGTTTCATTCACTGCATTCAGTTACATCACTCCAAATCTTTTGTTAATTATGACATTGCTTTGAAAAAATAAGACTAGAAAGTCTCATACTCTGGATATGTTTTACTGTTTCTTCATGATATCAACTTGTTTATCTACTATATTTTTTTCTAAAATGAATTATAGCTAAAGCTTTGAATCGATTCAGATTAATGGTTTTGGCAAGAATGCTTATATAGTTGGTGTCTGTATTTCATCAGTATGAACATATGTGAGGTTGCCTCATTGTAACTGAGGTAGGTTTTCATCACTTCGGCACTGTCTGAATATCCTATTGCCTATCCTTTACAAAACATATCTATTAATGTTTTCTGCCTCAGAGGTGACTAACTCCTTAATTACTTTCCTACACCAATTTTTACAAAAAGGAATTTTATGATAGTTGCTTACAATGGTGGCATATAACTTATTTTCTCTTTTTTTGACTATCACAATGGATGTAACTATTCTTGTTTATGTAATATTTTATACCGTTGCTAGTGTTACTGTTATTATTGATACACAAATTGTCTCAAATATGACTTTTAAAAATTCCTACCTATTGAGTCACATCTTTAGCCCATCCCACATCAGTCCCTGAGCACTTCCTTGCTTTTGCACAGCAATATCCTAGGTTTGCCCAATATTTTCTGATCTAGTCTTGAAATAAATAATTTATTCAGTAAGGCATATGATATATTGTATAAATTTTTTGCATTAGAAAGTTAATAGGCATTTAATTGATAAGTATTTTTTCATTTATGAAAAAAGTAAAATATGTGAAGAAAAGTGGGAAAAATACTGTGTTAGATATAGTCATGGGAACAAGAGTTTTCTGAGAAAATATACAGTTTTAATTTTTGTGTATTAATATTAAAATTAAAGGAAAACAGAAGAAAGCAAAACTAAAATTGAAAACAAGTAGAGAGAAATGAGTTTAACTTTATCAAATTTGTAACATAATTTCTTAAAACATGTTTGCAAATTTTACAAGTACATTGGAAATTCTTTGACCTTCCTCCCTTCAACTCTAAATTTCACATACAATCAGACAGGACCATTCAAAATCTCTGCCAACATTAAGTGGGATCTTTGAAAATCTTACTGGGTGGTGTTGTATGCGCTGGTCTTAGTCACTTGCGTCTAACAAAGAGAATATGAAGGAAGGGGCTAAATCTTAAGAACTGTCACAGCTTCCACCTGGATCTTTATGTCTCAGGGCATGCACCATAGAAGCCTGAGACATCATGTAAGACGTTTAGCTACGATGCTTTGAGCCACCATGCTTGGTTTTTCTCATGAAGAAAACTTTTCATGAAAAAAATGCAAACAAAAAATGCAAAGGTCACATATTGGTGTCTCAGCGAACAGCTAACATCATTCACCAGGAATAAGAGTGATCAGGCCTTGAGAAGAATTCAGTACCTAACTGTCCATTAAGTCACTTTAATTGATACTGTATAGAAAGGAGACAGCAAGGAGTTCCTGTTGTGGTACAGTGCAAATAAATCCAACTGGTATCCATGAGGACACAGGTTTAAACCCTGGCCTCATTCAGTGGGTTAAGGATCCGGCATTGCCATGAGTATGGTGTAGGTCACAGATGCGGCTTGGATCCTGCATTGCTGTGGCTGTGGGGTAGACCGGAAGCTGTAGCTCTGAATCACCCCCTAGCCTGGGAACTTCCATATGCCACAGGTGTGGACCTAAAAAGACAAAAGAAAAAAAAAAGAGGGCAAGAGAAGCAGATTTATGGGCAAAGTAATTTTTTTTTCCTTAAGCCACTAAGTTAGGGGTGGTTTATAATGCAACAATAGATAATTAAAGAGTAATATTACAGAGATTATTGATTATTTAATTTACTTTTGAATGCCGGCTTGTATATATCTTAGGAAGAATATATTTTAAGAAAAAGAAGAACCACAAGGAAACCTTAAACTTTATAAATTCATGATAAAATATATTAAACTAATAATTTTATTTTAGTAATAAATAAAGTCTTTAGTATAAGAATAGAAATATAATATCAGATATTTTCAATATATGATATTAAATTTGAATTGTATGAATATGAACCTACTATAATATGTATATATATTTACACATGCACACACACTCATACACACTTCTGAGAGCTAGTAGCTGAGAAAATCTAGTAACAATGGCATCAGATATAATAAGTACACCCGTCACTCAGATTATACTTTAAACAAAATTTCCCTCAAACACTATGCCTAACCAACTCAAGCTTTTCGTTGTGGGAAACCAATGAATGTACAAATGGGGCTCTTCCTACTTCCTATTAAATTTTTGATGATCTTTCTTTTTGCTCCTACTCAGATCCTTTCTAACTCTTTCAGGTCTTCAAATCTGGTTTTGGATTGTATACAACTTCAGACATTTCCTTTGGACTTGATTATAAAAATTGTTTGGGTTTTCATTTTTAATATTATTTTAGTGCCTATGCATGCCCCTGGGTATTACGTGATATTCATATACAATATCTGATGATTCTTTCTAAAATGTGCAGACATAGGCATTTTATTTCTTTATTTTGCCTACTTAGTGTCTCATGATCTTGCTATACTGACCAAAATTGATTAAATTAGCAATGGTAGTATGATAATGAGAACCATCTACAGTCTAGGTGCAGGAAGTCTAGTAGCATATAAGGCTACCTGGTGTAAAGTATTTTACATACTAGAAAAAAATTAGTAAAGTACAATCTTAAAAAATTTAAAGTTTATGTACACAAAAAGAGCACAGGCAATGCAGAAACAGGTTAGAGAAAAACCAAGAGTCGAAGTATACTGAGTAGCAGATTTTAACAAATCAGAGGTAAGAAGAGCTCGGTCATGAAGTCACCAGAGCAGTAAGCACGAGATGTCCACTTGACAAATGGGTCGGGTCACCAGAGCCCCTGCTGAGTTAGTGAAATTACTGCTGATTCACCACAGTTGCTGTGGAATCCAAAATAGCAGTTGCTCTTGCTTTGATTCTCTAAGAGAATTGTTTTGTTCTTGATAACTCTTTGTTTCCTACGATTTATCTTTATCTACTAATAAACCGTATCACTGGAAATCTATTTTTCCTTGTGACCTGAAATTCACAGAACAAACTCCTCAATATTCTCTGGTTTCAGACATTTCTGTAAATGTCTTATGCTGCCTGACCCAGAACTGAAAACCTGGTATCGATCTCCCTAACTCTGATTTTCAAACAGAGGAGACATGGTACGGTCATTTATTTATTAAGTACTTATTAAGGAATTGATTATGTTCCAGGATCTTTGCTTTAGGGAGGATATCATCCCTTTATATTAGGGGAAAATTTGTTAAAATTAATAATAGAACCTATCATGTGCTATAATGATGAATTTAATGCTGTGACATCAACAAAAAGGAATATAACTCTTCCTCAGTGAGTTGGGAGAGGGTTAATAGAAGCCATGACATTTATGCTGAGTTTAAAGTAAATATGAAGTAAATTAGAAGTAAAAAGAGACTTTTGGACAGAGTTAGGAGGTTATAAAGGGCCATATTGTTTTTGGAGAATTATGGAAAACTGGCTAGAGAAGAAGTAATGACAGTAAGAAAAACAGAGGTTTCAAGTTATTTTAATTTTACTGAATGATACAGCTATTCTACAAAAAAGCCTGAACAGTTTAGGTCATTTGTACAAAATTGGTTTTGATTGTGAAGTGTTTCAAACTGCTTCTTAATAGCTATGTATTCAGCCAAAGTGTGTCAATATTTTCTTCTGTAATTAAAATCAAATGAATTGGTACAAATTAGCAAATATTATATTTTCATATTTATATTAAACGTGTTTACTTTGAACATTATGTCTTATGACCTCATAGTTTTAATTTCTTTCAATTCACTGTACTGAAATATGTTAATGGTTTTGATTAAAATTTTCAAATGATACAGAGAAAGAAATGTATTGCTAAATATGACCTTTCATGCCTTAAGATTTTAGATAGAGATTCCAAAGAGGAGTGGGGGTTGAGTGCTCTCACATGCTAAAGAGAAGTCTCAGGTAAGCTAACCCTAACTGCTTCTGAAACCAGTAGCTATGCACCCATTTCCGGTTATACAAGGGGAGAAAGAATAATCAAGGAGAAAGTAGTGAGAATTTCTTTGGAAAGTCTGACTGGAATGCTATGAGTTTAGAGGTGTGTATTCATTTTTCCCCTTCCCCAATCTGACCTCCCTCTCAAAGCAAATAGGGCAATAGGGGTTAGAAGAGAATGGCTCTGAAAGTATAAGATCTCTTCTCTGGAATTCAGAGGAAATGGAAGCATAGAGGTGATTCCGGACTCTCAGTAGAAAAGTCTAGGCTGTAAATGTTTGGAACTGCCCCTCACAGGATTACAGGAAGGAAGGGCTGAGCTTCAAGAGTTTATCAGGGAAAAAAAAAAAAAAAGCTGTATTTTCCCATAGGCCGTCATAAGCATATGGAAGTGTTTGCATTTTGGAGCATGGATCATCTTGAATGGATCCTACCTATAATTTCAGGCATGCTAGAGCCAGAGTTGTGACTATAAGAAGGAACAGCGAGAGAAGTCTTAGGCAGTCAGTTGGATAATTGTACCATTTAATTGTGCAGGGAAAATTATCGATAGTTGCCTGTGAAGAATCCCAAAAGGGTTGCCAGAGAGTAAGAGTTTTAGCAGTTAAGATTTAACACAAAGCCAGTAAACTTTAGAAAAGTAGAAATTGTTTGGGCTTGCCTCACTAGTTGCCAAAATTTATTTTAGATGTGGACTAATTAAGTAGTCTCAAATAAGCTCAGAGAATCACTACTGCTAAAGCAATGAACAATGAGTTTGACAACATTAAAAATAAAACTTCTGAGTTCATTAAAATACACTATAAAGAAAATGAAGGCGTTCCCATCATGGCTCAGTGGTTAACACATCTGACTAGCACCCATGAGGATGCAGGTTCCATCCCTGGCCTTACTCAGTGTGTTAAGGATCAGTGTTGCCGTGAGCTGTGGTGTAGGCTGCAGACACAGCTTGAATCCTGCATGGCTGTGAGGTAGGCTGGCAGGTACAGCTCCTATTCCACCCCTAGCTCAGGAACCTCCATATGCCATGGGTGTGGCTCTAAAATTCAAAAAAAAAAAAAGAAAGGAAAGAAAGAAAGAAAAAATTAAAAGAACAAATTACTGAATAGGAAAATATTCACAACACATATCACTGACAAAAATCCCACAATATATAATGGATTCCTATGCATTAATGAGAAAAATAAAATCCATTGGAAAAATCATAAAATATTTCTTTCTACAAGCACTTGCAAAGGGACTTCAAATGGCCTATAGGTATAAAAAATAATATTTGTCTTCATTGATCATAAGGAAGACACACAGATAATCAAATTCCACATTGATACAACATAAGATACATTACACATTCACTAGATCTACAATCTAAAAAAGTTAAAATCTGATGATACTTTTGTCAATTATATGGCAAAATGGTCATTCCTATACCATGATGGGATCATACAACGTTACAACTATTTTGGAAAACCTGTGTGACGATATTTAGTAAAGTTGAATATAAATAAACTACATGGTTCATCAGTTCCTTTCCTGGATAGGGAAACTCTCACCAGGCACTCAAAGGCAGGTACAAGAAGTTCATAGCCACTTTGTTTATAATTGTCCCCTAACCAAAGCAATCATGATTGTTAGAATGAAATAAAATGGGCTACATTTTTAATATGACATGGAATACCATGATGCAGATGAATGACAAACTACTCACTAAAACTCTCATGAAAGTAATGTAGATAAAAGTAAGCACAAATCTAATACATATGTCATACTGCTATTTGCATGAAGTTCAAAACTGGGTAAAAAATGTGTTTAAAGCATATTCATAGTCATTACATATAAGAAAAACATTACTTCAGGAACCAATATAATGTTTATCTACGTAAGGAGGGAGAATGTTGTAATTTAGAAGGAATAAACAGAAGACATTTCTGACATTACCTTTTTTTTTTTTAAACTGGGGTGATGATATGAGTATCCCCTTTAACATTATCTTTAAAACTTAAACGTAAGTTTTATGTATGTTTCTTCAAATATATTTGAGTAAAAAAATCTGTAGTATACTTAGTGTTGACAAGTTGATAAGCAGAACTCTTTCCTCTTATTTCTAGTTAGCAGCTACGCTTCATTTTTCAAACTTGCTTGTAGTTAAGGATGGGTGTGAAACAGCATACTCTAGCCAGTAGGATATGAGTAGAAGTGACATGTAGGACTCCATAGCATGACACAAACTATTTTATATACTTTTTATAAATATATATATTTTTTGGTCATGCCTGCAGCTTGAGGAAGGTCCCGGGTAAGGGATCAAATCCACACCATAGCAGTGGCCCAAGCTGCTGCAGTGATAATGCTGGATCCTTAACTCGCTGGACCAAAAGAGAACTCCACAAAATATTTTCTGTATGTGGTCCTCCATGCCTTCTTTTTTTTTTTATTATTCAGCTGACTATAATAAGAACAACACCACCCAGTAAGATTTTCAAAGATCCCACTTAATGTTGGCAGAGCATTTTGAATGGTCCTGTCTGATTGTATGTGGGTAGGAAAGTGAGCATTTAAGTATTTTAGCTTCCTCTAAGTAATATACATAATATCTCAAAATTTCCATAAAATTAGAATAAAAATACAGAGGTTTTATGTTTACAGTAATCTCTCAATACTTAATTTTTAGTGGCATTAAGGTCATTATCTTTTAATCATCAGTAAGTAGAAGCAAGTCTCTGTTAGGATATCTTAAATATTTTTATCTATAATTTAGAAAGAACGAAACAAGTTTAGACCTGTAGTTGGTAAAGGAGCAGTAGTCACACACATTGGCATTAATAAAGGGTCATTTGTCAAATGACAAAAATTTGGTCTTTTTTTTTTTTTTGGCTTTTTGCCTTACCTAGAGCCGCACCCGTGACATATGGAGGTTCCCAGGCTAGGGGTCTAACAGGAGCTGTAGCTGCTGGCCTTCGCCACAGCCACAACAACGCGGGATCCAAGCAGCGTCTGCAACCTACACCACAGCTCACGGCAATGCCTGATCCTTAACACACTGAGCAAGGCCAGGGATCGAACCTGCAACCTCATGGTTCTTAGTCGGATTCGTTAACCACTGAGCCACGAAGGGAACTCCAAAATTTGGTCATTTTTATGACCTGAACAATGTTTATGTTTCTCATTATTTTCAGATATGACTGAGGACTTAAATTGCTCTTGTCCTGATCCATCGTGGTCACAGAGAAGACTTGTCTGATGAACAGTGAAATTTTTACTGCCTTTATTACACTGATTGATCTTTAAATGCTAGAATAATTTTGTATCCTGGAAAAATCCTACTTACTTATAATAATATATTTTTAAAAATATATTGTTAAATTTAATTTGCCAAGAATATTCCATCTATGGTAGTGAGGAGTTTTGGCCTGTAGCCTTCTTTTCCTGTAATGTAGTGAGAAGTATTTCCTCCTCTTCAATTTTATGGAAGAGTTTGTCTAGAACTGGTATCATTCCAAATGCTTGGTAAAATTCTGCAACAAAGCCATCTGAGCCTGGAGTTTCTTTGTGGAAAGATGTAATAACAAATTCAAATTCTTTAATAAGCATAGTAATTTATTTCTTCTTGAGTAAACTTGTCTCTTACATGTAATTTGTCCATTTTATCTGAGTTGTCAAATTCGTTATTATAAAATTATTCATAATGTTATTTTATTGTCCATTTAATACCTGTAGCATCTGCAGTGATAACTTTAGCTCCTGATATTGATTATTTTTGTTATTGCACCTCATTTTTGGATTAGTATGGCTAGAATTTCAATAATTTTATTGATCTTCTGAAAGAAAGAGATTTTGGTTTTACTGTTATCTATGCTCTGTTTCATTAATTTCTGCTCTTATTTCTTTCATTCTGATTATTTTGGGCTTTCTTTGCTCTGCTTTTTCTACATTCTGAAGTTACTCCAAGTTTACTGATTTGTGGTTATTGATCTTTCTTTCTTCTTTCCTAATACATGTGTTTAATGGTATAAATTTTTCTTTCTATAACACTTTAGCAGCATACTTTATATTTTTATATGTTGTGCATTCATTTTCATTCAGCTTATACTATTTTTTAATTTCCTTTTTCAGTTTTTTTAGACTCAGATTATACAGTTTTTTTTGTTTATTTCCAAGTATTGAGGTATTTCCAAGTATTTCCCGTATCTTTTTTGTTACTGTGATTTAATTCCATTGTTGTCAGAGAACATATTTAATAGGACCAGAGTCATTTTCAATTTATGGAGGCCTGTTTCATGGCCCAGAACAGAAGATGATCTATTTTAATAAATGGCTTATTGCACTTGTAAAGACTGTACATTCTGCCATTCCAGGTGATTTGTTCTACAGATGTCTTTTAGGTCAAGGTGGATGATAGTGCAGACTAATTTTTTTATATCCTTACTAAATTTTTCTCTGTCCTAATAATTATTGAAAGAAAGATATTGGAATCTGACTATAAGTGTGAGTCATTGCATTTACCCTGCAGTTTCACTTTTTGCTTCATGTGTTTTGAAGCTATGTAAGGTACGGAAACATTTAGCATTATTTTATTCATTTTGCATGATTATAAAATGCTTTGCTTATCCATGATAATAATATGCAGTCTTCTGAAACTTCATTTTTTTCTGATATTAATATAGCCATTATAGAATTTTTAAAAATTAGTGTTAGCATAGTACATCATTTTCCATACCTTTACTTTTAACTTATTTAGGTATTTTTATTTATGTTGTTTCTGTAGAATTAGAGAATCTGTGTGTATTATTAATATTTAATTTTAGTTGGTCCATTCCATTAAATTTAAATTCTTCCCCAAACACATCTCAAACATAGGCTTTTTACATTTTCATGGAGTTATCTCAAGACCTGTTCAGTATATTTTAGATCAACTGAAAAGGACAAAATGTATAAATTGAAAAAAAAAAGAATTAGATATTTGAACCAGATATGTAGGTACTCTGCTAAGCCAGATCAGAGCTACATGCCCTCATCTTTGAAGCAGAAATTTGTTAAAACTATTAAAACATTTTCTGTGAGTATTTATTCCTAACAGTTTTGCATCCCAATTGCATACTTTTAATTTTCCACTTGGAAGACACCTATTCTGAATAAAAACTTATTTTCAAGACACTATCCTCTGAATACTACATTGAAAAAAATCCAGTTAACTTACACAAATTGCTGTGCTCCAAAGGCATTCTTCTTTTTCAGAGGAGAACACCATAAAAACAAAAATTAATACTCACAAAAACATAGTTGCATAATTTTTTCTGTTGATTTACCTCTCTCCAGCAACTAATTTTCTACAGTATATTATTATTTCTCTATTTCTAAAATTAGTCACTAAGATTAAAGTATTTATTTTTTTACCCTTGCCATACCCAAAGCTTGAGTCATCAGAGACTTTATCTAGATGAAAACAAGCATCAAAACTGCAGTATTTCAAGGATTTTCCCTTCCTAAGCAATATTGATCATTTTGTTTGTATTTCTATCAGTTAAACTTCTAAAACCACATTTTTCTGTTTCAGTTTCTCTTCAAAAGCCTGTGATGTCTTGAATAGGTTAATATTTAAAATTAGGACAAAATTTAATTTTGATTATGACAATTATACAATGAAACTTCTGTGTATATTTATCTTTCATTTTTTTTAAGCCAGTCTGTTGGGAAAAAATACTAGCAAAGAATGATTTCAATTCACTGGTCTGGATTCTTAATTTCCAAGGACTAAATATATTGTCAGAAGTATTTCAGTGAGAGGGAATTTATTATAAGAACAAATGGGAAAATACAGCCTCGCAGGGACTGAAACATTTTTCATTAAATAAAAGAAAATAAAGATAACACAGCCAAAGGCAAATGCATAAACAAAATATAGTATTCTGCACTGTTCTAATTTTTGGACTATTCTAATTTTAGCATATAAATTCACTTTTAATTCTTGTATAGAATTTAAATGACAAAATTATAAAATAACTATATGTCAATGTTAATGGGTATATAATATGTAAAGGTGTAATTTGTGATTACCAATAACATAAAAAGGGAACTTAATCTATAAAGAAATTGAGTTTTTATATGTGATTTGAAATTATCATCACTTTAGAAAAGAAAGTAATACTTTTAGGATATTTCATTAAATTGAAGTGGAACCCACAAAGAAAACATCTGAAGAGTATACACAAGATAAAACGAGAAGGGACTCAAACTCTGACACTAAAAATAGGCAAGGAAACATAAAGAAAGGCAGTAAGTAGGTGAAAGAAAAGCTATGACACACAAAAAACATTTAGAGAAACATGTCAATACCATGTACTTTCACATCAGTAACTTCTACAAATGTAAATGATTAAATCCCCTTATCAAAAGCCATCAATTGCTGGAGTTCCCGTCGTGACTCAGTGGTTAACGAATCTGACTAGGAAACGTGAGGTTGTGGTTTCGATCCCTGGCCTTACTCAGTGGGTTAAGGATCTGGCGTTGCCGTGAGCTGTGCTGTAGGTTGCAGATGCAGCTCGGATGCCGCATTGCTGTGGCTGTGGCGAAGGCCGGCGGCTACAGCTCCTGTTAGACCCCTAGCCTGGGAACCTCCATATGCTGCAGGTGCAGCCCTAGATAAGGCAAAAAGACAAAAAAAAAAAGCCATCAATTGCTGGATGGATTTAAGAAAGATCGAGGCTACAACTATATGAGGATAACACTATATCTACAAGAGGTTCACTTTGATCTAAGGCTGAGTGTAAAAGAATGGAAAAAGAAAAAGACAGCAGGGGTAGCTATACTAATTAAATATCAGACAAAAGAGACTTTAGGTCAAAAACTATTAAAGGAGACAACATATTGTAATGACTCAATTCAACAATATGTAAATATCCAACATCAGAGCTTCTAAATATACGAATTGGATTTTGACAGAATTGAAGAGACATTGCCATACACTTTAAATTTGTAAAAAATGCAATGCCTTCGAAGCATCATAAAGCAAATGCAAAAAAAAAAAACCACAAAGTGTGTCTGTGTATAAAAAGGCTATAGCTAATGTACTTATTGGTAAAAGGCTAAGAACTTTTCCTCTAAGATCAAAAGCAGGAGAAAGGCCTGCTTTGCCCACTCCTATTAAACATAATTTTGAAAGTCTTAGCCAGAACATGTAGGCAGAAAAAGAATTAAATTGGATAGCTAGAGGGGAGGGAACCAAGGAGAGGGTTGTTAATGGATATAGTATTTGAATTTTGCAAAAAAGTTCTATAAGTTTTTCACAACATTAATATGATTAATTCTACTGAAATGTAGATTTAAAAGATAGTTAAGGTGTTAAATTTTATGTTATGTGTTTTTTACCATGATAAAATGAAAAAGCTTATGATTTCTTCATTAATTCTAATTTAGAGGGAATTTTCCCATGTTATTAATTTATATTTTTGTATAAATTAATTTTACTATACCATTAATTTTATTAACTTTAGCTATACCATTTCTTTCAAATAGTAATATAGTTCTTTTAATATAAATTTGTGCTTAATTTAATGTTCTTCTCTGGTCTCTTGAGTTGAGTGCTTAGTTCATGAACTTTGGATACATCTTGTTTTTTAATAGTTCTGTTTAAGCTATGCGTTCTCCTCTTAGTATCAGTTTATCATTCAATTAAATGGTGTGGTATACATTACTTCACTTGTGATTCATTTGTAATTAACTTGTAAGTTTTACTCTTTTCCTGCTTTGATATATGGTAAACATTTTATTGATATAATGAATTCATTTCTTTTTTCTTTTTTTTAGGGCCACACCCACAGCATATTCATAGAAATAACATAAATGAGGGTAGGTAAAACAATATTAATGCAACAAAAAAGAACTGAAGGATAAAAGCCTAAACAGGAGAGGAGGAACAAATTTCATATAAGTTAAAGAAGCAAGAATTAATAACCATCAATCTTTTTTTTTTTTTTTTTTTTGCTCTTTAAGACTGCACCTGCAGCATATGTAAGTTCCCAGGCTAGGAGTTCCCATCATGCCTCATTGGTTAACACATCTTACTAGCATCCATGAGGACACAGGTTCGATCCCTGGCCTTCCTCAGTGGGTCAAGGATCTGGCATTGCCGTGAGCTATGGTGTAGTTCACAGACACAGCTTGGATCCTGTGTTGTTGTGGCTGTGGTGTGTGCCAGCAGCTACAGCTCTGATTCAACCCCTAGCCTGGGAATCTCTACATGCTGCGGATGTGGCCCTAAAAAGCAAAAAAAAAAAAGGGAAGTTCCCAGGCTAGCGATCAAATTGGAGCTGTATCTCCCAGCCTGTGCCACAGCCACAGCAACGCAGGATCTGAGCTCCATCTGTAATCTACACTACAGCTCATGGCAACACTGGATACTTAGCCTACTGAGTGGGACCAGAGATCAAACCTGCATCCTCATGGATACTAGTCAAGTTTGTTAACCACTGAACCACAATGGGAACTTGGATATAATTCACTTCTAATATACTTTGGTTAGCGAAGATGATTTGTACATGCTTGTTTTTAGTAATATCATGTACTATTCTTTTTTCCTACAACTCATTATTATGCTTATTTCTTTTGCTTTGCAGAAAAATCTACATATTTTGATTATAGAAAACTTGCCTCATTTAAATCTTATATATATATGTACTTACTATTTATTTACTCAACCTGCTGATTTATGAGAGTTATGTTGAAATTTCCCACAATGTTTGTAGCTTTTTTAATTTGTTCTTTCATTTCTTAAAGTTTTTGGTTTATTTCAAAGTTATATTATTAGTTACTTGAAGATTTATGGCGGAGTTCCTGTTGTGGCTCAGTGGTAATAAATCTGACTGGTATATATGAAGACTCAGGTTCGATTCCTGGACTCGCTCAGTGGGTTAAGGATCCAGTGTTGCCATGAACTTCAGTGTAGGTCGCAGATGCAGCTTGGAATCTGTGTTGCTGTGGCTGTGGTATAGGCTGGTAGCTACAGCTCTGATTGGATCCCTTGCTTGGAATCTTTCATATGTCGCAGGTACGGCCCTAAAAAGAAAAAAAAAAATGATGGCTATTGATTCTACCTTGTGTGTTTCTTCTTTAACTTATATGAAATTTGTTCTTCATTTATGTTATTTCTACTGATTAGTTATAGGCAAGGAAAAATTGTACATGTTCTGTCATCTTTATCCAAAAACCCTAATAAATTTTGTTTAGAATTCTAATAGACTAAGTGTGGATAATTTCAATGAAAGATCTTTTGTTTTATTATTTTATTCTGAGAAAAAAGGTGCAGACTGGAGGAGCTGAAAGAAGAGGATGGAATCACTTCACAGTGGAAAATCGTGTGAGTAAATTATTCCATCATATTTTCATTGATGGAATAGGCAATGTGAGAGAATTATAGACAGATAAATTGGATATTTTAGAAAATATTTTATAAAATTTGTATATTTGGTGTTTGGTATAGTTTTTTCTTCCATACCTCACAAACCCTTCAGTAACATCTGTGTTTATCAGTGTTTTAAAATGCCATCTATACATGTACACGTGTATGTATTTTTATTGTAATTTTGTGCTGAGATTCACCTCTATGTGAAAACAGAGATTGATTATAGAAACCTGGTCTAATCTGAGTTGCAAAAAGATTCGGGGCATATCACAATGTGTGATTTTTGTATATCCATCTTTGACTACCGGGAAAAAATGTATTTGAAATCTGAGATCAAAATTAAAGCAAAAGAGATATTCATTCTCTCTCTCCTAATTCTTGCTAAATCTCTCACCAAAATGTTCGTGTTAGAGTCTACTTTATTTTTATTTTTTTATTTTTGTCTTTTGTCATTTTAGGGTTACACCCATGTGTGGCATATGGAGCTTCCCAGGCTAGGGGTCTAATCAGAGCTGTAGCTACCAGCCACAGCCACAGCCACAGCCACAGCAATGCCAGATCCAAGCCACGTCTACAACCTACACCACAGCTCACAACAATGCCAGATCCTTAACCCACTGAGTGAAGCCGGGGATTGAACCCGCAACCTCATGGTTCCTAGTCAGATTTGTTTCCACTGAGCCACGACGGGAACTCCTAGAGTGTACTTTAAATAGATTATTCATGAATCTAAGATAGCATTAATCATACTAACAGATAAATGGTATATTGACTCTTTTGCATATAAAACAATATGTCTCAATTCTAGAGTGTTGGGCCAAATGATATAATGTGCATAGAGTGCACTTAGAAACTATATTTTAGATCCACATTTTCTCTTTGAAATTTAAAATCACCCATACTGAGATGGAGGAAAACTATTTGACTCATACTAAGATGAAGTTGCTGAGTGCAGAGTTCTTAAGCATTTTACCTAAAATTGCCTGCTTGCTTTATAGTGAATTCAGATCTAAAACTAAATTTTTCTACCACTCAAAATTCTTTCCGTAACATAATTATCTCCAGCATAAATTTAGCATAAAAGTAAAGATTCTAACATTCAGAAAAACAAAAAGCACATGTGGTGAGAACTATGTAGGAAACCAGAAAATTATACATTAATATAGATAATGTGTTTTTGAAGATTAAAGCTGCTTTTTATCCTTTTGACTCTAACATATGTGACTTTACTCAGATTCATAATTCTAGTTTAAAAAAATAAAGTGATTTTCACGGTCATGAAATGACATTTGCTTTTATCTTTCTGTGGCTCTGTTTGTGTGTTACTTGCAAGAGAGTGCTCATAAAGTAATGTATAATAAATCATTCAGACATAATACTCTACAGAGAGGCTATGAAGATGATAATGACTATTCCTATTTAGCTGATCATCCAGCTATAATTACTTCAGGATAAATTAGGCTGTGAGTATTAAAGAAAAGAAAAAAAGTAATGAAGTGCTTGTTGTTGTTGCTCACAGTGCAATGCATTTACCTTAGAAGGGCAGAATAGGTTTAATTTCCCCCCATCCTTTGTTTGCAAAAAGCAAACCAGAATTTCCAAAACCTAACTTGAGAAGTTAAGCTAAAGATTTTATTTCAGAACAGCTTTCTTGATGGGGAAGTACTACTTATCACTGTCAGTTTTAACCTCATTTGTTTGGATCATGTTATATTTCACATAGAAGACTATCATGATTACCTTTGAAAGAGTGCTGATTTGTTGTTTAAAAAAGGCAAATGGAGCTCTGAAATCTAAACTTGTGGTTTTGGATGAGATTAACCAAAATGTATTATCACATTATGTTTGAATGATTGACAGTTTATTACTTGGAATTTATGTCACACATGGTATTGTATGCAATTATATTAATTAGTCTAATAAAAATCAAAAAGTGGCATCAAGTACTCATATTGTTAAAAATATTCTTACTGAATTCTCTGCATTTGCATGCATAATTAGAAGATTCAGATGACACTCAATTGTGACATGTGACAGCTAGTATAAAAGCTAATATAAAATGAATATTTAAACACTTGAAAATGGGTACGCCTTTCAGTGCCTTAAAATTAATTCCAAAGAAGCCAATTTAAACTACAGTAGGCAACATGAATCATTGGATGACTTAAAGACAATGCCTTATTTATACAGATTCTCCTTGATTATATTCTCTGTGTACATATGATCCTTGGCAATTTTAATTCAGATTTCTGTCTTGCTTAAGATTTAGCTCTCAAGTAATTATGCTTTATAACACATTTGGGTCCTTAAGTTTGAATGGGTTCAGCATGGTAGATTAGTGCATGCTAGATTCATCTCACCAATGTGTTAGAATCCTTACATTCTGGCATTGAGTGAAAAAAAAATTGAATGATGATGAACTTAGAATTTTAATAGACTGTAATTAATCTTCTGTAGCTTTTTCCTAAATGTGAATCTAATGTATCCTCTCTATATACTAATTATAATATTGGTTGCAACAGTATAATTTGTCTTGCAAAATAGCTTTTATTTTACGCTAAAGTCAAAGTGGCACTGTAGGTAGAAGTTTGCTAGTTTTGAACAATGACATATAATTAAATACTCTAAGAAGTTCTGCTTCTGTTCCTAGGACTACTCTTAGAAATCTAAAGATGCCCCTTTGAATCCAGCAAAGACTCATATACTCTTATCCTTTTACAATCTCAAATATTCCTGTTTCCAGGGATAAAAAGAGGCCAGAATACAAGGCTAAATGAGAATGGCATCATTCTCTTGGGCTTGGTTTTTCAATGCATTTGAAGGACATATTCTGTTTTGTCTGCTAAATCAAATAAAAAGTCAGCCTTCAGAGGAATACACTGGTCACATTCTTATACCCTAAATCCTTTGTCTGTCACAAGGAGACAGGTCTCTCATCTAATATTAGAATTCTTCTGCAGTATTCTTCAACTTAACTCATTGAAGTCAGTACTTATAACCTGACATAGCTGAAGGTAGCCTACACTCTTGAGATGCTAGTTAAGGCCTCTCAAATGCTCCATATAACCCTGAAAGGCTGAATTTATTTGCTCAAAAATATTTATTGTCTGATTGGAATGTACATGACTCTTGAAAGAGTTGAATGAACTATAGTGAACATGTATATATTAAGCCGACTTGATGGAACTTACAGTTTATTGAAGGCGGATACAAAAATGCCTACTAAAATAAATGTGGTATGACAGATTATAATAAATGTTATTAGCAAAAAAAAAAAAAAAAAAAAAACGGGAGAGGCTTTGGAAGACTCTCTGTAGAGGAGATACTTCTTACACCTGAATGATGAGTATAAGGTAGCCAGCAACACAGAATGAAGAACATTTCTTGGAGCAGGCACAACGTGAACTTCTACACCTGGTATCTCCACATCTGCTAGGATGAACCCTTCACCACAGGGCTTATATTTTATTTTAAATGTGCTGCAATATCATGCCTCCAATATTTGATCAAGTTGAACAAAACCTACTTCAGTGTTTCTATCTACATAGGATCCTCTGTTTTGAGCAGCTTGTAGATAGGTAATTTGCAATATCTGACAACTCACATGAATCAAAAATTGCGGGAATACTCAGTTCCTTATATTTAAGATCAATACTATATTTTTGTGCTTGTGTGTTCTGATGTAGTCTGGCATACTGACTTGAACTGGAACTACATTCTGAGGTTTGGGATAGACAGTTAACACCAAGAGAACACATTTGCTTTTATTCTTTGAATGAAAAGAAAGCAATAATAGCATATTATTACTGAAATTAAAATGGTCATTGACAGCTCAGCTGTGAGCAAGCTTTAAAAAACATTGATAATACTCTAACCTCTGGAAGTGCAGGGATTAAGCTAGAAAGGTGTCTTAAGAATGAAGCTAGAGGCAAAAAAAAAAAAAAGAAAAAAGAATGAAGCTAGAGGCTTGTGAAGCTAGAGAATCAATGTAGAATGAATTTACTCTTTTCATTTCTTGAGAAATTGAATTATAGTGCTTTAAACTAGTTCATACATGCTGACATACTGGTAAATAAAATACCAATGTATTTTAAATGTTGATATTAACAGGATAGAAAAAGAAAAAACTAAATTTTATTTATTTCTCAAATATTCAAATATAATGATTTATCTTTTTTTTTTTTTAAGGGCCGCACCCGTGGCCTATGGCGGTTCCCAGGCTGGGGTCAAATCAGAACTACAGCTGCCAGCCTACACCACAGCCACAGAAATGCCAGATCTGAGCCACATCTGTGACCTACATCACAGCTCATGGCAAAGCCAGATCCTTAACCCACTGAGCAAGGCCAGGGATCGAACCTGCAACCTCATGGTTCCTAGTCAGAGTCATTTCTGCTGAGTCATGATGGTAATTCCTAATTTATCTTTAAAACTTTAAAATGTTTATACATAGCAAAATATAATTTTATTTATTAGGAGCATCTTCCTCAATTTGAGAAAGAATATTTAAGGTAAACTAAAGATTTGCTTATTTCTGTTAGTTGGTTAAAGTACTCAATAAAATGACATGTAACCTGCATCTTATTTTTACTCCCCTCACAATTTCATCTAGTTTTTTTTAATAAAAATAACAAGTTTTAAGAATTTTCCTTAAATAAAGTAAAATTAAATGAAAATTATTTATACTGACTACATCACCCTCATAAACCTGGTATGGTTTTGCAATTAAGATTCCAAAGTTTGAAATTCCTCTTGTATCTAAAGAGTAATAAATTGCTTAAAAAAAATCAGTAGTCTGAAGGTAATTGTTGACACAGTAAATAGACTCCATTATGCCACATTTATCATTTGATTTATTGAGACATTCTCTGTGCTAAATATGTAGATTCATCTCACTTGTCATGTCAGTGTTTTTTAATGCATCTCAGACCTTTGTGCACAAGAAAACAATAGAGCCAGTTCATTGAAAGCATTAATCAAAGCTCATAATAGCTTGTAGCTTATGTTTTTTTTAGAATTTACTGGGTGACTTGGCATTTACTTCCTCCACTGAACCCTAAAAAGTAAGTCAGGCAAGCACATTATCCCTATTTTTGTAGATAACTAAACTTAACCACAGAAAGTTTAGTAGTTTCCTAAAGACACATTCAGCAACTGACTTGGGATTTAAAGCCAAATTTTCTAAATAAATTGAATACTTTTCACTCCATTCACTTTACAAAAGATAAATTTCTAGCAATACTTAATGCATGTTGTATTTTATCCCTAAATTTATAATATAGTTTATAACAGCACTTCACATTTATACTTTTATTGGAAATCCATCATTTCATTCTTAGTACTAAAACGCCCAAACTCATGAATGCCTTAGCAAAGTTTAGTTTTAGGGAATATCTAATTTTTTTAATAACAATGAATTTTATTTCAATTATAGGTGTACAAAGATCATCACAA
>PVHT020004943.1:8904249-8989969 GCA_004024745.2 Catagonus wagneri | reverse complement strand
TGAGTAATATTCAATAGTGTGTATGTAACATATCTTCCCTATCCATTCCTCTGTCGATGGGCATTTAGGTTGTTTCCATGACCTGGCTTCTTCCCTCTCTAGCTGCTTTGAATGTAAAGTTAGGTTGTTTATGTGAGCTTTTTCTTGTTTCCTGAGGTAGGCTTGTTTTGCTAAATACTTTCCTCTTAGAACTGCTTTTACTGCATCTCAGAGGTTTTGGAGTGTCGTATCTTTGTTGTCATTTGCTTCTAGGTATTTTTTAATTTCCTCTTTGATTTCTTCAGTGATCCATTGGTTGTTTAGTAGCATGTTGTTTAGTCTCCACGTGTTTGTATTTTTGGCCATTTTTTTCTTTTGTTGATTTCCAGTCGTATAGCATTGTTGTCAGAGAAGATGCTTGATATGATTTCAATTTTCTTAAAGTTACTGAGGCTGGATTTGTAACCCAGGATGTGATGAATCTTAGAGAATGTTCCGTGCGCACTTGAGAAGAATAATTGTGCATGGATGATTTAGTATCTTTACTGTATATATACCTTTCCTGGTGAGCCTTGTCATTTGTGGTGTTTTTGTTTCTGGTTGTAGCCTTTTCTTTTCTGCCTAGAGAAGTTCCTTTAAGATTTGTTGTAAAGTTGGTTTAGTGTTGCAGAAATCTCTTAGCTTTTGCTTATCTGTAAAGGTTTTGATTTCTCCTTCAAATCTGAATGAGAGCCTTGCTGGATAAAGTAATCTTGGTTGGAAGTTTTTTTCCTTTCATCACATGAAGTATATCATGCCACTCCCTTCTGGCCTGCAGAGTTTCAGCTGAAAAATCTGCTGATAACCTTATTGGGGTTCCCTTGTATGTCATTTGTTTCTTTTCCCTAGCTGCTTTCAAAATTTTCTCTTTGTCTTTAATATTGGTCATTTTGATTAATATGTGTCTCGGGGTGTTCCTCCTTGGGTTGATTTTATATGGTACTCGTTGCGCTTCCTGGATTTGAGTGAGTGGTTCCTTTCCCATATTAGAGAAGTTTTCAGCTATTATCTCTTCAAATATTTTTTCTATCCCCTTCTCTCTCCTCCCTCTGGCACCCCTATAATATGGATGTTGGCACGTTTAACATTATCCCAGAGTTCTCTGAGACGCTGCTCATTTCCTTTTAATCTTTTATTTCTTTTCTCTTCTGCATTAGTGATTTCCACTAATCTGTCCTCCACCTCACTGATTCGTTTTTCTGCCTCCTGTATTCTACTGTTGGCTGCTTCTAATGAATTTTTTGTTTCAGTTATTGTATTTTGCATCTCTTCTTGTTTAATTTTTACAGCTTGTATTTCTCTGCTCAGTGTTTCCTGTAGATTATCAGTCTTTGCCTCCAGTTTATTTCCAATGTGTTGCATCATCTTCAGCATCAACAGTCTTAAGTCTCTGGGAGGCTGGTAATCTCCTCATCACTGAGCTGTTTTTCTGTGCTTTTCTCTTTCTCCCTTATCTGAGTTAGAGTTTTCTGTCTTTTCATTTTTATAGGTTTTTGGTGTTGTGACCTTTTTGCCAACAATAGAGTTGTAGCCTCTCTTAGTTCTGGCGTTTGTCTCACCTGTGGCTAAAGTTAGGCTTCCCGATGGGAGGGACTGATGTCTGCCCACTGGTAGGTGGGGTTGATTCTTATCCCTCTGATGGGGGGCTTTGTCTCTGGGTGAGATTAGAGGCTGGCTGTGTGCCTGAGGGGTCTTTAGGCAGACTGTTTACCGATGGGTGGGGCTATGATCCCACCTGGATTATTGTTTGGCCTGGGGTTTCTCAGTGCTGATGGGAGGGACCAGGTTTTCTCAGAAATGGCCTCCTCCAGAGAAATGCAGGATGATGAATGTTCCTGAGAGCTTCACCTCCAAAGCCTTTCCCCCACAACAAGACACAGTCACCCCTGTTTTCCCAGGAGATCCTCCAAGAATCGTAGTCAGGTTCCACCCGGATTCCTATGGAGACTGCTTTCCCTGGGACCCAGTGCACATGAAAGTCTGTGTGTGCCTTTCAAGAATGGGGTCTCTGTTTCCCCCAGTCCTGTGGAGCTCCTACACACAAGCCCCGCTGGCCTTCAATGCCAGATGCTCTGGGGGCTCTTTCTCCCTGTGCCCAATCCCTTGGTGTGGGGTTTTGATGTGGGGCTCAGAACTCTCAGTCCTGTAACTGGGTCTTTGTGATGCAGCTACTTTCCAATCTGTGGGGCTTCCCACCCAGGAGGTATGAGGTTGCTTCTATCGCGTAATCGCCCCTCCTACCTCTTGATGTGGTCTCCTCTTTGTCTTTTGGAGTATAATATGTTTTTTGAAAGTTTACAGTCCATTTGGTTGAAGGCTACTCGGCATTTGGTTGTAGTTTTGTTGTTTTTTGGGAGAGAAGTTGAGCTCCAGTCCTTCTATTCCACCATCTTAATCCATCTCCGGGAATATCTAATTTAAATAATATGTTGGGGAGTTCCCAGTGTGGCTCAGTGGAAATGAATCCAACTAGTATCCATGAGGATGCGGGTTTGATCCCTGGCCTTCCTCAATGGATTAAGGATCCTGCTTTGCCATGAGCTCAGATCACAGACACGGCTCAGATCCCACGTTGCTTGGCTGTGACCTAGGCTGGCAGCTGTAGCTCTGATTTGACCCCTAGCCTGGGAACCTCCATATGCTGCAGGTATGGACCTAAAAAGCCAAAAAAAAAAAAAGTTGGAATACACCATTTTCCTTATCAATGTAGAAGCCCCAAACCTCACCTATTGTTATTTTAAAACTAACGAAAATAAAGGAAGTGGAGAGAGAACCATTTATGTTTTATTTGGTTATACTAGTTTGTGAGCAATATCATAATGTTAACAAGATTATAATTAGTTTAAATCAATCACTGTGTAATTTTGAGTCAGTGGGAAATACAATTGAATATTGGTAAGTTCTATCAGAGCCTATTTATAGCCAGAGAGATTAATGCAGGATGGCATGAGGACAAATCCAACACTGGCTTGGAAAGCCAGTGATAGGAGGTTGCTTCTACACTCTCATTACTGCAGTTCGTACAAGACACTTGATATGTATTGTCTCCACTTTTTTAGCTCATAGTTTTGCAAAAGGCCAGGGGTTACCTCTAGACTTCAATAGCATAGAGAGCATTAGTGTTATTTTGAGCAGAAATTCACCAAAAGTCTTCTTACTCACACTCTAAATTAAAGGAAGAAGTAGAGAATGTAGGGTATTCAAATTTTGGAAAATTAAAAAAAAAATCATCATCTCTACTTAGTATTCTCCAACCATTGTAGTGGTTTTCTCATCTGCAGTCACATCCCTCACATTTCAGAAATTTAATATATATATATACATTAGAGGTTCTTTTATCTAATAGATATGAACAAAATGACCCCAAGAACTTATGAACCCATGCAGCAAGGCAAAATGGAAGAAATTAATTATTCTCGCATTTTTTTTTTTTTGTCTTTAGTCAAAACTTTACTAGCTTAGCATGATGGATACCAATTATTTTTATCACAGGTTTCTTATTTTCTTCATTTCCTGTGTGACTAAAACACTCACATCATCCACATTCTATTCACTTAATAGAATCATTATACAGACACATTTGAAACCACTTCTCATTAATCATGCATTTCCACCATGGCTTCAGTGAGTAATTTGTATCTATGTGCTAACAGTCTTAAAAGAAACAAGCTCATTTCTCCACGTGTAGTCCAATACAGAAAACTTGATCATGAATCAGTATTAGCTCTAACTCATCATGTACCATATTATTTATATATATATATATATATATATAGAATTTCTTTATTATGGTTTAATTTAGAAAACTTTTTATTTATACATAAGCAATTCCAAATGGGAATGTAATTTATTATATATTTGCAGCTATTCTCATATATATACTTTTCCATCTAAAAAATTTAACTTCATTAAAAGTTATTTTTTTCATTTTCTTAGTCTATTGAAATATTAAGGCTAATTCTTCAATATCAATTACTAAATATAAAAGCTACTAAAAATAGTTATTTAGAGCACTCAGATATGTTTTATTTAAAAATCATGCATGGGTGTGCTTAGCAGTTATTATTTGATAGAGCAGGTGTGGTATTTTTGAAATATTTTGTATTGTATAAAACTAAAATAGAAGTTCAAACAAAAAGTTGAGTATGGGTAAAATTATGATATTTTGGAATCTAAAATTTCTCTCCATAGGTAATAATGTAGAAATTAGTTAAAGCATTTTAAGTTAATTAAATGGTCATAATTCCTCTTTCTTCTGCTATGAGAAGAAGCTCTTAAATTACACCTAATAATGATTATTTTTCTTTCTGTGGGAGTATTATATTGGCTATGGGTTTGTCATAAATAGCTTTTATTATGCTAAGGTATCTTCCCTCTATACCCACTTTGGTAAGAGTTTTATCTTGAACGGAACATTTCTACTTCTACCTGCTTCTAAGAATCCTCAGTTAATGTTTTAATGTTTTCTTGTGAGTCGTGCTAAGAAGCAGACTCTAAGGAAAGCATTTTGGGAGTAGATCTTTTGGCCCTCCAAACTGTGATAATGATCCCTTCACTGGTCATAGGTGGATTATCTATAGGCCTATAATGGTGTAACTGTAAGTGCTCAATATTCACATTTGGTAACCTAGAGAGGGCTGGAACTGGTGCAATGCTTCTGAAGTCAGAGAAGTACAAGGGAAATAACTATAAACTTTATGGAATAGAAAGGTTGCTGTTAAGTTCTATCAATTCATTTAATATAGACCATGACAGACTCAAGTTTATCTATTAACACATAAAGCAAAGTGTGAAGGCCAAGGAGACTCCTTTACAGAACTTAAGACGACTTTTGTCTCCTGCAGTTAGTACTGCAGTCCTAGCTAAAGACTAGGCCCAGGACCTAATTACAAGAGTGTTAGAATTTCATAAAATTATTAGCCTAATTAAGTCTTTGTGCCAAAAAGCAGTCTCTTTTAAGGAAGGATGCAAGTCCTCAGACTGAAGATGGAGATATATGAGTGAATGAACTTGAGCATATTGAGCTTCCAGATTTTCCTGAACTCTAGGTCTGCAGAAGTGTTCCTTTTACCTGTTGGAAAGGTGATTATATTCCCCACATTGCTTATTTGAATATTATGCCTTAGAAGACAATGCTTGTCCTCTTTGGATATGCCTGCACTTTCCGTCCTGACCAGCAAACCCATGGTTAAGGTTAAATTTTAACATGCTTAGAAGTGCTGAGTATGGTAATAAAAGAAGGGATTATACAGCAAAGGAACTGCAGGAGCTGGCTAACATATATATCAGTAACTAGAAAAGAATGCCTGAAAGTGTATACTTAGGTGGAGTATCAAGGGGGGATTGAATATAAAGTTTTGTAAGGGAGAATCCATTGACATAGGTCACTCTCTTATGGCAGAGAGTTAACCACTCTAGTAAAGGCTGCATGAATTGGGTCTAATATGTGGTTCTTTTGCCTCTAAAGAACTTAGAAAATGTGATAGCCATATTAAATAACAATACCAGCGTATCTTTGGAAGAAAGACTATGGAGCAAGAGATAAACATATTTGAAAAACAAGCAGTGCTGGACAGGGTTTACTATATGAGGCAGGGAGACCCAGCAGCTGTCTTTTTTCTCTCACTTTTCCAAAGCAATAAAAAAAAAAATGTATTGATGAGGGGAACAACAGAAGTTCACTGAGCTTCCTTTGTAAGACAGTGCTGATGGTGGTAGCTATCCTTTGTAAGACAGTGCTGATGGTAGGAGATGCTGTTACAAAGCTGGGCCCCATGATAACAATGAAAAAAACAGGATCCTAGATTAGATGCAGTTTTATGGTGGCATTTGGCTTTTAGAAGTAAGGTAAGCAACAAGATCAGAATGTTGTCCGGGGCCCTAACCTTGGTGACAGAAAGCATCACTTTCTCCATGCTCAACTAGGGCATCAGAGGTCTGTTTATAAATGGAGTCCCGATCCAGAGTCCATGGACCTATTCAGTGCTTATCTTCCTGGTTCTAATTGCATAACCAAACCACAAATTAAATAATTAGTAGTCGTAAAACTCTCACAAATTCGTTGTCTAGTAGAGTAAGATCCATTGCAGTAGGAAAACCAAAGTGAAAGCCCCTGAAACTTTTCCCCTCTTACTAAGATGGTAAATAAAAATAGCATCCAATCTTAAAAGGATGGCAATAATTAATGCCACTCACAAGTTCTAACAGTTGCTATACAAATACTTAAGGATCAAAGCTAATTAATCTTACATGTAATTCTCCATTCAGGTGAGGAAGACCGGAGTGAAAATGCCAGCTAACAATGAATAACTACCATAAGTTAACCAAGAAGAAGACCTGATTGCTTTAGCTATGCCACACGTGGTATCTTTATTCACATAAATAACATGTGACCTTGGGTAAGCAGTGAAACTAGTGATCTGAAAAATGCTATCATTTGAATACCCATCTGGGTGGATTATCAGAAATAACTTATATTTATATGAGATTGACAATAGTCTTGTCCCAAAGCTACATTCATTCTCTTGTTCCCTGTCATAATGTAATACAAAAGAACCTGGATGGCTCGGACGTTCCGAGGCTGTGACATGTATCTTCAGCAAATAGCCATTATATACTGTTAGATGCCCTGTCCCCACCAGCTAGAATACAAGAAATGCATGTAGGAATGGCCTGTTTTACCGTCTCTCCCAGTGATTCACTTCACTGTGAAGTTCATGTCTCCTGACCCCATGAACATCAACATTGTTGGACTAGAGGTTTTGGGTTCTGCCAGAGGACACAAGTGGGAGTTCCACAGAACATACAGTTACAGCTTCTTCTCTATGGGAAACTAGTTTCAATAGACCACAGAGCACAGAAAGAAGTTACCCATGGGCCCTGGATATCATGAGGAAGAAAGGGGTTTGGAGAAATATGTTTATTTCTCAGGTAATCTCTTTGGCATCTCTTATTATTCCTATGCCTGGTTTTAACTGTAAGTGAGTAAACAGAGCAAGTGTAGCTTCATCAGAGCATAATAACCAGGTAGGCCATTTACCCCCACAGAAGTACTATACGAGGCAGAGGAAATCTTGAGTGTGTGTTAGAGAAGGAAGGCAATGAATACCAGGTAGGCCTCAGTTAGCACCTTTAGCTCATCTCTAAAACCTGAGTTAGCACCTTTAGCTTGTCTCTCAAATCTTTCTTTAAATAAGTTTTCTCAGAATATGACCAGCCAGACTCTTGGAAGAAGAAAGATGTGGATCTGGGTGGTGTTGGGTGTGAATTGCAGGTTTCTTTTGTTGTTGTTGTTGTTGTTTTTCCTGCATACCCAAATCCCTATCTAGGATCATTTTACTTATCTACCATGTCAGTGGTGTGCAGGTAAAATGGCTATCTGGGGAAAAAAAACAAAACAAAAACAAAAACAAAAAACAAACCTCTGATGTAGTACCTGCCAGTTTCTATTGTGTAAAATTTCTCATCATGGCTGACTTCAGGCTGCTAGTTTAACACCTAGCCTGCAGAATTCATGAACATTCCTGCTGTCGATGTTGGCTGCAAAGAACTCACAGCTGAGCCATCCCCAGAGAAATGCCTTGGCTGGATAGATAATTATGCTAGCCACTCCCTTCTACTGAGTCAGCAGGAGGCTAAAGAATGAATGACTTGGGGATATAAGAGGTCATCCTTCTTGCCTCAAGTTAGAAATAACTCTGGGGTTTAAATCATGTTTTGGGGGTCATCATGGCACCAGGGTGAATTTAGTCTCTAGTGAGGACCACACCCTGCTTAACTTTCTCTCCATGTCCTATTCTGCCTCCTTCTCTCCCATTCTCCTGAGAGCAGACTCTCAAAATATCAGAATTTTCATCTCAGGCTCTGCTTCTAGAGAAACTGACCTGAGACATTCACCAATAAACCCTCTCTGTTCCTTAACCTTTATGTGTGACTTCGTGCTATTTTCCTTTGTTCATCTTGCCAAAGCTCTACAAACATGAGTAAATGACTTCTATATTTGCTTTATGCTACTTTTCAAAGAAATTGATTTTCAAATGTGAAGAATAGAATCAATATGGTTAACATTAATGAATAATTTCTACTTACATCCCAGAAAGAAAATATGTAGGCGGGTAATTTGACTTTGAACTAATTCACAATTAAAATTCAGAAGAAGAATGTCTCAGGACACTAAACAGCTGCAATCACAGGACCACCATCAGAGACTCTCAAAAAGATAAGCCCAAATCACCAATTTTTAAAAACATAGCACTGTGAAATAGTGGCACCAGATTTAGTCAGTAGAACTAGTATCACAGGAAATATGAGAATAAACACAAAGAAACTTAAATATAATTCATATATTTAGGGGAGTAAGAAAGTATATTTAATTTCTGAAATTAATCATTTACAATTTAACAAAATAGAAATCTTGGAAATAAAAATTAAAAAATGAATGACCAAATGAAAATACAATAGGTTCATATAAAAATCTAATTAGTAACATGGGTAATTGAATCCAGGAAATTTCACATGGTTAAGAAGTCAAAGAGATGGAAAATATTTCAAACATAAAATATAGAGTTTATACAAGAAGATCCAAAAAGGATAGATCTAATCCAAATGGAGAAGAAGAAGCCATATTCAAAGAAATAATATTACCATTTTTCTAGCTAAAGATAATATTCATTCTCAAAATTGAATGGTTACACTGAATACCAAGCAGGATAAAAGATGACAGATCCATAGGTAGACAGATGATAGGTAGAAAGACAGAGAAATAGATAAACAGATAGATAAAACCTATAAATTTCACTGCATCCTAGATAAAGAATGTATTACAAATATGTGGGTAAAAATCAATATTAAACTCAGAAAAGTTAGAAAAAGGTTTTACTTAATTTAGGGTGTGAAAGAGACGATTGTATCTTACAATAGGATGCACAGCATAGAAAGCAGCCACATTCTCTGAGAGAGGCAAGAACTTCCTGTCCTCCAAACTTTCTACCAACAAATGCATAGTTTCTAATGATAAAGTCTTGATAAGTAAAGATTATCTGGAATTATTAGGAGTATAACACTTTCCTCCAGATTCAGCATTAGACAGACAGTTACATAAGGCTGGAGTTGTCCATCATATGTCTTAATTTACACATGCACAGGCTATCACCCTACCTCAGCCCTGGGTACTTCATTAATCTAGTGAGTTAAACATTGTCCAACATTATAGTCCATGAATAACAACTTAGTCATCTCTCCTGAACTCTCCACTGTACTACTTCCTGGTGCAAGACTGTTCTTGAACTCAGTGTTGTGGAACCAGAGCAGACCCTGTCAGAGCTGTGCTTGTAAACACTCAGATATGATATTGGTTTACCTTACAAAGAAAAAAAAAATTCCATACACTTCCAGAAAGAATATAATAGGTCCTCTACCAAAACAAAACAAATGACAATCGAGACAACAGAAAGGGTTATAATGGATTTAGATTTCTTTTGGGCAACACTAGACATCAAAAGGAGTTTGTCTTTTTTAACACATAAGAACTTCTTAGAGCAAGTTATTTTCTCAATGTAAGGCACTGGAGGAGGTCATTGCTTTTTTCAGGTCAATTGGTCTGAAATTTTAAACCAGATATGCTTGAAGTTATTTATGACAGCTATTCTGTGGCAGGGGTCATTTGCTGTAATTCTAGCCATCCTCTTGGTTTTGCAATGAATACTGTTTTTTTCACCTGTTCCTTGGACTTCTTATCTCACCAGGATTTAGGCACAAACTTTTAGGCACTTTTGAAAAACAAGTGAAGTTTTTCTAAGTTGATTTTACCCCTCTCGGTGCAATCTTCCTTACTTTCCACTAGGCTCTCCTTCCCCTCCTTCTTCCAGCTCCATCTCCAATATATGTGAGGCCTTCTGCTGCTCCTGCATTGATTCTCTTGGACTCCTTCTCACCTGCACAACAGGACATTCCTGCCTGCGCAGTTCCTGCCTGTCATCTTTCTCCTTCTGAGAACCAAGACTTTCCCTTTCTGACAAAGAATTTAGAGAACACTATAAACCAGCTATAACAGAAAAAATAAAAATCATTATAAGATTTAAAAAAAATAATTACAGTGTAATTAATACCTTCTGGGAATACATAACATAGTGTATACTCTGGAGCCAGATACCCAGATTCTATCCCTGTATTCGTTTACAAGAGCTGTCATATCAAAGTACCGCAAATTGGGAGTTTTAAATAATGGAAACTTGTTGTCTTAACTGTTTTTTGGAAATAGCAGTCTGAGATTAAAGCACTGGTAGTGTTCATTCCTTCTGAGGACCATGATGGTGAATCCGTTCCATGCCTCTCTCCTATCTTCTGGTGATTTGCTGGCTATCTTTGGCATCCCTTGGCTTTTGACATCAACCAGACCTGTGCCTTTATCTTCACATGGCATTCTCCTTGTTTGTGTGTGTGTGTGTGTGTGTGTGTGTGTGTTTGTGTTTGTGTGTGTCTTTCTTCAAATTTCTCCTTTTATAAAGATACAGACCATACTGGATTGGAGGCCCACCCTACTCCGGTATGACTGTATATGAAATTAGCTACTTCTGCAATTTCTAAGTTCACATTCTGAGGTACTGGAGGGTAGGACTTCAACATCTGAATTGGACCAGGGGGCATAATTCAATCCATAATAACTCAACTCCCTGAACCAAACTTTTGCTTCTGTTAAAGTTAGAAAGAGTATTATCTACCTCATAGTGTTTTTATGAAAATTGAGATAATTATCTAGATAGCATTTAGAACAATGCTTAACACATAATAAGCACTACTGATACTGAGTTATGGCTTTCTGATTTGTTTTGTTTTGTTTTGTTTTGCCGTTTTGTCATTTTAGGGCAACACCCACGGCATATGGAAGTTCCCAGGTTAGGGGTCTAATCCTAGCTGTAGCGGCCAGCCTACGCCACAGCCACAGCAATGCAGGATCTGAGCCGCGTCTGCAACCTACACCACAGCTCACGGCAACGCCGGATAGTTCACCCACTGAGCAAGGCCAGGGATCAAACCTGCAACCTCATGGCTCTTAGTCAGATTCGTTAACCACTGTGCCACTACGGGAACTCCTGACATTAATACATTTTAATACAGATGTTTAGGAAAAATATTTGTGACTCAAATCCACAAGAGCTTATGGGAGCTATGTTTATTTTTAACAGGGAGAGTTTTCATTCTTTACTTTCACATGACAAGCAAAATAGAATTAGGGAAATAATCATGACATCTCCTTCTAAGTGCAACTTATAGCTCCTGAAATATCAAAGTCACTTGGCATTAGAAAACCACTCAAGTTTATTACCAGAAAGGTTTTCAGTTGTATGGTTCAGTAGCTCTCAGCTATCTGGCCATGCTTTTCAGGAGAGTCACACGACTTATATTCTTTGTCATTTCATTCAGGAAATTGCTACTGCAGTTTGTTTTATGTGCAAAATTGGGATTTTAAAATTCTAAATGTATTTTTCCACACATTAATGTGGAAAAAAAAAGAATGCTAGAAATTTCTCTTAGGCTGGTTAAATTAAGACATAAACATATTCAATACTGTTAAGATGTAAATTAACAACATACTGCATTCTGATACAGCTGTATAAATGTTTGTACTTCTATAATCTTGATAATAATAAAGCATTGAGATTATTTTTATACATGTATTTTCTAAAAAGCCATTAACACCTTTTCCACCTGCTTGCATTTTGTGTTTTATGTGCAATATTGACAGAATGATAAAGTTCTTGCTGTAATTTGAGGTGCACATTATATTTAGTGTGCCACAAGCTCATATGAATAGAGATTATAAAGAACATTTTTGGGCAATTAAAAAATGAAGGTGAACCCAAGATTCCAATGTAACTGAAATAATTTAAATGGTGCAATAAAAAGTTTAGGCCTTCAAAAGAAATTGCTGTTTACCTCTTTTGACAATGTCGAGCTTAACTCTTTTATTTTATTTATCTTTTCTTTTTAGGGCCTCACCTGTGGCATATGGAACTTCCTGAGCAAGGGGTCAAACTGAAGCTGTAGCTGCAGGCCTAAGCCACACCACAGCAATGCCATATCTGTGACCCACACTGCAACTTGAAGCAATGCCATCTTAATCCACTGAGCAAGGCCAGGGATCGAATCTGCATCCTTAGGAACACAATATTGTGTTCTTAACCTATTGAACCACAGTGGGAATTCCTGTTTGGTTTGGTTTTTAATCAGCTTTACTGAAGTGTTGCCACATGATCACCTGCACATATACAAAGTATATAATTTGACAGATTTTGTCTTATATGTATATTCATTCATCACCATGTACAAGATAACATATTCATTAACCCTAGCAGTTTCCCTGTAATCTTATTTAATCACTCTCTCGGCCCTATCCAGGCCTAAGCCTCTACCCCAGAAAACCATTGTTCTGCTTTTTTTCACTATAGATTAGGTTGCATTTTCTAAAATAGAATATAAATGGTATCATACAGGACATGCATTCTTTTCTTTGTTTGGCCCTGTCACTCAGCCTAGTTTTTTGATGTTTGTCTATATTGTGTGGATCAGTAGCTTATTACGTTTTATTGCTCGTTAATATTACATTGTTTGGCTACATAACAGTTTGACCTGTTAATGGGCATTTGGGTTCTTTCCAGTTTGGGGACTATTTCAAATGAAGGTGCTTTGAACATGAATGCACAAAGTACATAGTGATATCTGAGTAAGGTTTGAATTTACATTTTACTAGTGAATTTCTTCTTATTTTACTAGTCACACCTTTGCGTCTTTCCTGGTTTCTTACGTAGTTCACCTGCATTGAAAGAGAGACAATATTTGCAAAGCACTCTAAGAAGGGGGATGGATTTTCTCTTATTGAATTTCAGCTTATGATTTTCCCAAACCTTCCATTTGTCATGGATACTTTCTATTTTCTTATTGGGACCCACATTTTGAAAGGAAGAGTCCAGAAAGAGATACTTTTTTTTTTCTGTTTTGAGTTTTAGTTTTGATTTTTTGTGTTTTATTTATTAATTTCTCTGACAATGTTCTGAATAATATTCCATTGTTTATATATACCACATCTTTAACCTTTCCTCTGTTGATGGATATTTAGGTTGCTTCTATGTCTTGGCTATTTTAAATAGTACTGCAAGGAACACTGGGGTGCATGTATCATTTTGAATTACGGTTTTCTCCAGATATGTGCCCAGGAGTGGGATTGTTGGATCATATATATATACATCTATTTTTTTTTTTTTAAATAAACCTCCACACCATCCTCCGTAGTAAATGTACTAGTTTGCATTCCCACCAACAGGGTGGGAAGGTAACCCTTTTCTCCACAACGACTCCAGATAGACGTTTTGATGATGGTCATTCTGACTAGAGTGACGTGATCCCTCATTGTACTTTTGATTTGAATTTTTATATAAAGCTGCATGAGGTGTTTACATATTTTAGAGATTAAGTCCTTGCTGTATGCTTCATTTGCAAAGATGTTCTACCATTATGTGGGTTTTCTCTTTGTTTCGTTTATAGTTTCCTTGGCTGTGTAGAATCTTTCAAGTTTAATTAGGTCCTATTTTTTTATTTTTGTTTTCTTTTGCTTTACTCTAGGAGGTGGATCAAAAAAGATATTGCTGGTATTTATATCAAAGAGTGTTCTACCTATGTTTTCCTCTGTGAGTTTTATAGTATTTGGCCTTACATTTAGGTTTTTAATCCATTTTGATTGTATCATTGTGTATGATGTTGGAGAATGTTCTAATTTCATTGTTTTAAATGTAGCTGTCTAGTTTCCCCAGCACCACTTACTGAAGAGACTGTCTTTCTTCCACTGTATATTCTTGTCTCCTTTGTTGTAATTAGATGACCATAGGTGTATGGTTTTATCTCTGGGATTCCTATCCTGATAGATATTTTAATATCACTCAAGAGAAATGAGTTCCTAAGAGCGCTGATGAAACTAGATTTGTTGTTTTTTTCTTACGGTGGTCAAATAACATTTTATAACACATTTTATTAAATTCTTGTTGAAAGTGTGAAACACCGTCCTTTTGGAACTTTTTTCCCAGAAAAAAATGTATAACCTTTAGAGGATTTCCTTATAACAGTGGACTTGATCTTTTGGCAAAGCTAAATTAACACTAGGATTGCCCACATTTCATATTAAGAAGGATGCTGAACATAATGTTTACTCAAGGGAAAATAGGATGTCCTTAGCTGTGAAAATCTAGAGAATGATACAATTACAACCTAACATACGGAGTGTATTTTCATTTCATACCTTAGTGGGGTTTTTGGTTTGTTTTTGTGGTTGTGCTTTTCCTCTGTCTGAAAATCATCTCCATGCCTCTCCCTTTCTACCTGATGTGGAATTATTGTTTATTATTCCAAAGTTGACTCGCTGTTAGTTTTTCTGCCAAAATTTTTCTGACCCCAATACCTAATTGGTACCTGCCAAAATTCATCATCATCTCCCCCATCATTCTTTGGTACTTTTAGAAATAATCTAGCTGGACTTATGAACAGATTTACTTTTAGTGTTAATGAATTGCATATCTCCATGTCTTCCTTAAAACAATGGATATATTACTCCATTGCAGATGTATAATTGATCTGTGAATTCTTAAAACCTCACCGAGACATTCAGTCATTCATTTTTCACTTGTCATCCATTTAATATTTGCTGATTTTCATTGTCACTTATGCTCATAAGTAATGGGCATATAATATCTATTTATCCACATACTCGGGTAGTATTTTGAGCATTTGGTATTCTGTTTTTACAATTCCTTATCTCTGAGAAAGGTATGTGAAAACTGAACCAAGCTGATATCAACCTCTGAGTAGAGCTGCATCCTTGTTTTCCACTGAAGTGGAGCTGAACTGAAGGTACCAGGCTCACAAACTCCCCTTTCTCTTCTTGAATATAGTAGAGCTCTAATTTTACTGATGTTTTCAGGTTTGAGAAATTTTAAACAAGCAAGTACTCTTTCTGTAATGTCCCATACTGTGGATTTTGATTCAGATAAGAAGTGGCTTTTATTTTTTTCTTTTTTAATGATTTTTATTTTTTCATTATAGTTGGTTTACAGTGTCAGTTTTCTACTATACAGCAAAGTGATACAGTCACACATACGTATGTATGTGTGTGTGTGTGTATATATATATATATGCGTGTGTGTGTGTGTGTGTGTGTGTGTGTTTGTGTGTATATTCTTTTTCTCACATTATCCTTCACCATGCTCCATTGCAACTGACTAGGTATACTTCCCAGTGCCATACAGCAGGATACTGTTGCTTATCCATTCCAAGGGTAAAAGTTTGCATCTAATAACCCCAAATTCTCAGTCCATCCCACACCCTCCCTCACCTCTTTGGCAACCACAAGTCTGTTCTCCATGTCCATGATTTTCTTTTCTGTGGGAAGTTTCATTTGTGCTGTACATTACATTCCAGTTATGTGATATCATATGGTATTTGTCTTTCTCTTTCTGACTTATTTCACTTAGTATGAGAGTCTCTAGTTCGATCCGTGTTGCTGCAAATGGCATTATTTTGTTCTTCTTTAAGGCTGAGTGGTATTCCATTGTGTATATATACCATATCTTCTTAATCCTTTCATCTGTCGATGGACATTTAGGTTGTTTCCATGTCGTGGTTATTGTGAATAGTGCTGCACTGAACATGAGGATACATGTGTCTTTTTCAAGGAAAGTTTTGTCTGGATATATGCCCAAGAGTGGGATTGTTGGGTCATATGGTATTTCTATATTGAGTTTTCTGAGGTACCTCCATACTGTTTTCCATAGTGGTTGTACCAATTTACATTCCCACCAACAGTGTAGGGGGGTTCTCTTTTCTCCACACCCTCTCCAGCATTTGTTATTTGTGGACTTATTAATGATGGCCATTCTGACAGGTGTGAGGTGATACTTCATAATAGTTTTGATTTGCATTTCTCCAGTAATCAGTGATTTGCATTTCTCCAGTAATCAGTTGAGCATTTTTTTCATGTGCTTGTTGGCCATCTGTGTATTTTCTTTGGAGAAATGTCTATTTAGGTCTTTTGCCCATTTTTCAATTGGGTTGTTGGTTTTTTTGCTGTTGAGTTGTATAAGTTGCTTGTATATTTTAGAGATTAAACCAGTTAGTTGCATCTTTTGAAACTATTTTATCCCATTCCTTAGGCTGTATTTTTTTTTTTATGGTTTCCTTTGCTGTGCAGATAAGTGGGTTTTATTTATTATTATTATTTATTTTTTTAGGGCCACACCTATGGCATATGGAGGTTCCCAGTCTAGGGGTCCAATTAGAGCTGTAGCCACCAGCCTACACCAGAGCCACAGCAACACAGGATCTGAGCCGTGTCTGCAACCTACACCACAGCTCATGGCAACACCGGACCCTTAACCCACTAAGCCAGGCCTGGGATTGAACCCGCATCCTCATGGATGCTAGTCAGGTTCGTTAACAGCTGAGCCACTACGGGAACTCCAGAAGTGGGTTTCAAGTTCAGTTTAAATTGTGTTCATCTAAGCCATGCAAGGTTGAAATCAATCAATCAAATTAGAAACATATACTGAAAACTCTTAAAAATGGCAGTCACTAGGTAGCTACTACAGAGTAGTGGATAATTTAAATACTGCTCTAGCAGTTCTCTCAGAAGGCAAATAAAAGTCATATAGTTTTCCTATTTTCTTGGCTTTGGAGCAACTATCATGATTTAAACCATAATTTACTGTCCTTGATAATTAACCTGAATGTTATTTCAGCATTATAATAGTTTTGTGTTTATGGTGAAATTAATCAACAATAAAGACCTCTCTCCATAAATATATATGTATTTTAAAACAAATATGCAAATCTTCTTTGGGGATAAGTACAGATTTCTAATTAAAATATAATTATCTAATTTTTTTTTGGCCATGCCAAATGGCTCATGGAAGTTACCAAAGCAGGGTTGGCATCCATGCCACAGCAGTGACAATGTTGGAGCCTTAAGCCACTGAGCCACCAGGGAACTCAAAAATTACCTAATTGTAGAGAATTGAAACATCGAAGTTTCATGTGATATTTAAATACAAATACAAATTTGTAGTTAAAAATGAGTGTTAACATTTTTTAAAAACCTAGGTAGAATTTAATTTCTGTACATTTTCCTTATTTAAAAAAATACAAATTAGGCTACATATTACATGTAGTTATTTTCATTAGGTACATTTTCTAATTTTTCCAAAAGGACTTCCAGGTATAGAAAAGACAATACATAGATGTGGTTTTATTTAATAAGAAACTATTCCTGCTTCTTTTAAAGCAGTGTTCATTCATTCAACAAAACTCAGTGTGTATAAGGACTAAGTCCCAAGAAGTTAAGAACAATATAAAGATGAGCAAGACATAGTTCCTCTCCTAACGGGCATTTAATCTAGTCTGCAATGTAGATGTATGCTAACCAAGAGAAAAACAAATGGAAAAAACTATATTTGATAGCATGATAAGATGATTAAGAATTTAGAAGTTGAGGAAGAGGAAAAATTATTTCCTGGTGGGTAAGCAATTATAGAGGAAGAAAAGCTCCCTTCACTAAACTTCAGGTAACCTAACAGCTTCATTACCTAAAACTTGCCATTTTCTCTCAAATCTGTTTTTGCCAATAGTGCATATTATTGTAATTACATAATTTATAATGTTGAAATATTGTATCTATAAAAAATCATGTTGAAATTTCTGGGAAGTTTTTTTTTTTTTCACCTTTTGTCATTTTAAGGCTGCACCCGCAGCATATGGAGGTTCCCAGGCTAAGAGTTGAGTCAGAGCTACAGCTGCTGGCCTACATCAGCGCCACAGCAATGCGGGATCCAAGCCGTGTTTGCAGCCTACACACAGCTCACAGCAACGCAGGATCCTTAACCCACTGAGGGAGGCCAGGGATCAAACCTGCGACCTCATGGCTCCTAGTCAGATTCGTTTCCGCTGAGCCTCGACGGGAACTCCCCTCTGGGAAGTTTTAATGAAATGACTGTCTAAAAATTGCTTTCAATATAGAAATGGGATAGATCTTCTAAAACATTTGGGAAAAAAGCATCAAATTACTTCACTTACATCTTTGTTCTTGCCACGTTTCAAAGAAAATAATATTGAAAGCTGCATTCTGGGTATGGCAAATAAATCAAAGATTGGAAAGTTAACCTTTATTTTATACATTTTAAGAAAAAATATTAAAGGTGTCTGAGGGTTACACTGTTCTAATTCATATTATTTTCACACTTCATTTGATTCCAACAGTTTTGTTCAAGAGATAGGGTAGGTGTTATCAACCTCTTTTTTGCAAATGAAAAATTAAGCTTTATTTAAGTTCTGATTTCCCAAGCCAAGCAGGTAGAGAGTGACCAGAATGGAAACTTAACCCCAGTTTAAAGTTAGACCCAAGGTTTGTTCCTATCTCTTTTTAAGTAGAACATTTTGAAGAGAAGAATTAATTTGCTTTCATGAAGTTGATTATGTATATGTTAAATATATATATATGAAAAATAATATGAGATTAAATATTAGTACACTAGTGAGTTGAATCGTGTAACTCCCAAAATCTTCCTCCACTTGGAACCTCAGAATGTGACTATATTTTCAGGTGTAATTAAGGAAAGAAGCCCAAGATGAGATCATTCTGCATTATGGTGAGTTCTAATTCAACGATTATCATTATGAGAGACAGAAAAGGAAAAGACATACAGAAACACAGGGGCTATCCATGTGAATAAAGTTGGTTTATAGAAATTAGTGTGTTGTGTTCACAAACTAAAAAATGCCAAGGACTGACAGAGCTACCAGAAGCTAGGAGAGAAATGTGAAGTGGATTCTTCCTCAGAGACTCCAGAAGGAACAAATGCTTCCAAAATCTTGATTTCAGACTCCCTAATTCCAAAACTGTGAGTGAATAAATTTCCATTATTTTAAGCCACCAAGTTTGGGATAATTTGCTTTGGCAGTCCTTGGAAACTAGCACATCAATGGCAAGTAATAGGTGTACTTTCTGTTAGTATTAGCTCATTTCAGGAATCTGATTACTAATTATTTGTTAGGCAGGAAAACTTTGCTGTTATAAAGGCATTGTTCTTTTTTAAAGAAACACAATATTTCTATACCTATTCTTTTCTAAGGTCTCAGTTTCAGCAACAATGAGTTTTTTTTCTATTTAAAATGGCATTTTAACAAAAATCAAGAAAAAATCTATAAAAAATACTTGGAAATTCCTCTGTGGTTCAATGGGTTAAGGATCCAGTGTTGCTGCACTTGTGTCCATAACTGTGGTTGGGTTGGATCCCCCAGCCTGGGAATTTCCACATGCCACAGAGTCGGCAAAAAAAAAAGAAAAAAGAAAAACCTTGCAAGTACATGTCTTCCACAGAAAGATCTCTTTTTAAAAATAGTTTAAATTGCTGTTTTTTAATGAAAAACTCCATGTGTTTATGCTGGTTCCAAGTGGTCGGACTTACAACTATTTTTGTTTGCATTTAGTTGTGAAATAATGGGCTACCTAAGGCCAAAAGAGAAATGCAGATCTGCAGATTTTTCTTTTCCATTTTGACCCATACAATTGAAAATTTTAAGAGGACTACAGTGGCCCAAGGAGAAATGGAAGGACTTGTATACATTGGAAACTGTGGTTAACTTGATTTAGTGGTAAGTATTGAAGGGAAGTTTATTATCTCTAAGTTTAATAAAGTTGGTTCTTCAACATGGGATTTTTACTCTTAAAATTAATTCACGTTAGGTGGCTCTTACTATCAGAAAGGTGACATGGAAATAGTGTCCAGGCCACTACTGAGGAGGCCACGTGTGAGATTCCTAAGTATATTAGTCAGGGTTCTTCAGAGAAACAGAGCAATAGGCTATTGATTAATTAATTATGAGTTGGCTTATGTGATAACGGACACTGTGATGCCTCATGACTTCCATCTGCAACCTGAAGATACAGGAACACTGGTCGTATAATTCAGCCTGAATCTGAAGGATTATGAACTAGGAGTACCTAGGTCTGAGAGCAGGACAACACGGATATCCCATTACAGGCAGGGGAAACAAATTCCCCCTTCCTCTTCATTTTAGTGTATTCTGGGCCACAGCTGCCTGGATGATACCCACCTTCTTTACTCAGTCTTTTGATTCAAATTCTAATCTCTTCCAGAAACACCTCAGAGACACGCTTACAAATAATGTTGCACCAGCTACCTGGGCATGCCTTCATCCCCCCAAGTTGATGCATAAAATTAACCGTCACAATGGGGTACCTGAAAAGTGCTCTTCTTTTACCTCTCAGCTGTGCTGCCACCCTGTTTTGGCTAATCACTGGCCAATGAATTCAGTGAATGATTTGCCATCTCGGCTATACATCAAAATTACTTGGAAGATTTTTTAAAATGTCTGGGCCTCACCTCCAGATATTCTTAAATAGTCTGGGGTGTGATTTGAATATAAGGATGTTTTGAAATTACTCAAGTGATTATCAGCCAAGGGAGATAATCACTGAATTATATGCCTACACCCCAGAGCTAACCACCACCAACCACCCCTCCCCAACCCAATCCTAGGAAACATTATCAGAGAGTTCTTTATAGAGATGGTCTGGGCTGCTTCATATAATTTTTAGCACATATGGATTTTTTACCTAATATCATTTAATTTTTCTTAAGGAAAAATATAGATCACTCCACACTGAAGAGAAATTGTATATTTATAGGCTCGGAAAGAACTAACTATTCTATTTATAAGCGACAGAACAGAGCATAGTAAAATATTCCTTGGCTATAGCACTGTTTCTCAAAGTATAATCTTTTATTATTAAAATAAAGTTAATTTACAATGTTGTGCCAATTTCTGCTGTACAGCAAAGTGACTCATCCTTTTTTAATATTATTTTCTATCACGGTCTATCCCAGGAGATTAGATATACTTCCCTGTGCTGACAGTAGTACCTTGTTGTCTCTACTTTCTAAATTCAATAACTTGCATATACTAACCCCTAACTCCCAGTCCATCCCACTGTCTCCTCCCTCCCCGTTGGCAACCACAAGTCTGTTCTCTATGTCTGTGAGTCCGTTTCTATTTTGTAGATAGGTTCACTTCTGTCATATTTTAGATTCCACATATAAGTGATATTGTATGGTACTTGTGTTTCTCTTTCTGACTTTCTTCGCTTAGTATGACAATCTCTAGTTGCATCCATTTTGCTACAAATGGCATCATTTCATTCTTTGTATGGCCGAGTGGTATTCCATTGTATATATGTACCACATTTTTCAAAGTATAATCTAAATATTATCTACATTAATCAAATTGCTTACTAATGATTAAGTAAATGATCAAATAAATAATGATATTCCCGAACTGTCCTCCAGACTTGCTGAATTTGAAATTCTTATTCTGCACATCTGTGGTCCAGTCAGGCAATGCCAGCGTGACATGATGCAAAGCACTGTGATCTCTGGGACATGTGTGACCTATAAGAACTCTTCTGGTTACTTTGTTCATCTGAGTTTTGTGATAAACAGGTAAGAATCATGTTCTGTAAAGTGAATGTTTAGAAGGGAACTGTTGGCACAGGTTTGTCATTTACTAGTATTGGCCAAGCTGCTTCTAGATTTAAGGTTATATCCATTAATATCTAGCTTAAGTAGAATTCTTTCATTCGATAAGTAAATCCACTATGTGATTACAAAAAAGAAATTCTGAGTATGTTCTTAAGAAGCAATCCAGGTTATTCTAGTGTCCATTAAGGCCAGGAACATGTTGGTATAACATAATGCTATCTAAGCATTTATATTACTCTCTTCTAAAGTGCACTTTAATATCTCATTATATGTGTAAAGTAAAGCATGAATCTGAGAAGGAAGAAAATGAATACTTAATTTTTAAAAAGTTTAAATGTATTAAGTATTATAACTGGATTGGCTCTGAGAAAATCCAGTGCCAACTACTTGGAAGTACAAGGTAATGACCTTGCTAATCTCCATTAATATGGAATCTATGGAAAAATTTAAATATACCCAAAGACTATTAAAAGAGCACTTCAAATTTTTATGTGGTAATTTTATTAATAAAATTTCTGCATTTAAATAATTTTTGTATATGAAATCTCGGTTTTTTTTCCTAGGAAATTATAAGCTGACTTCAAGGAAAATTAGAAAGCTAAGAAAAAATCTTTAAAGATGGAAATTATCTTCAGACATTTAAATAGTTTAAATTCAGAGGAAAATGAGATATATAAGAGTAAATTCCAAATTAGATTCTCCTCTAGTTTTTTCTACATTGGCCATTTATCCTTTAGGTCTGCCTTTCCTTTTCTGCCCTCTTAGGACCACTCTTTAATAATCTAATTTCTAAATAGTTTACTGAAGCCATTCTGGTCAAAGTTTCCATTGTCTCACCTAGACTATTTAAGGTCTTCAATTTTCTATAGAAACACCCTCTAAATCATTCTTTACATGGTAGACCAATTATATTTTCTAAAATATAAACGCTATCATGTTACTCTCTGGCTTAAAATTTTTCCATGGCTTCTTATTATACTAAAGATAAACCTCAAGTCATTTACATATATTACAACCTCTCCATGATTTGGCTCTTGCCTTAATTTCCAGTCAAACAGATGTGGTTCTCAATGGGAGCTTATAGAGAAATATTGAAGTTTGTATGGGGTATTATTCTTTGTCACAAAAACTGTGGGGGAGGGGACACTATAGGACTGGGATATTTTATATCCTTCATTGCATAGGAAGTGTCATATAATGAAAACTCCCTTGTAGCTCTTACATTTCTGATATAATGTATATTAAAAACATCCATTTAAATTTTTTCAGCCAAGAATGTAAATCACTTTTACACATGAAAAATATTATTTTTGAATGCTTTTAAGATTTTCTCATTTTTCCAGGTTATTGCTGTATAATTCAAGAGAATAGGGCACTTTATTTGGAAGGTTACCAAGAACTGCTTACCATTTTGGAAAGCCATGCCACTTGTGCAAAGCAATGGAGATTCAGCCAAGTTAAGAGGGGTTTGAACACTAATCTTCTCTGTAATCTGGCATACCGGATAGGAAAACTGACTTTTAATGATTAACTCCAACACAGGGACACAGTTTGGGGAAAAAAATACAGGCTGAAATTCAGTGTGCATACATGTACCAGTAAGTTAGTGCAAGTATAATAGATAAAGAATGTATAATACGTCTTGGTACCAGCAATATTGAATGGCAATATACTTACTCCTTGAGACAAAAAAAATCACATAATTAAAACTCAACTCTGAGGAGTTCCCTGGTGGCTCAGCAGGTGAAGGATCTGGTGTTATCACTGATGTGGTTCGGGTCTCTGCTGTGGCATGGGTTCGATCCCTGTCCTTGGGGATTTCTGCAGGCCGGGGGCACAGCCAAACAAACAAAAAAACAAAAACAGAAAACCCAAAACATCAACTCTGAGATTTATAAGGATCAGATAAGATTAACACTGTACAGAATTATCAGGGAGGTTTAGCAAGGAGTTGAGATGAGTTGGCATTAGAAAATTTATAGCGCTTGATTAGGCAGATTAGATGGCAAAAAAGAAAAAGACAATTAAAAAAACACTGCAAAATAACTAGAAAAAAATAGGCCTGTTTTTGTAATTTGGAATCATGAAAATATAGTACCACCAAGAAAAATGGCAAAAACCTTATATATATATATAGAGAGAGAGAGAGAGAGAGAGAGAGAGAGAGAACTTTGCCCTCTAATGGAATAATCTTTTCAATAGAGTTACAAACCACCATGTTGTACAATTCCCGTCATTAATACTTCTATTGCATTTTGCATCGCTTCCTGAAGTTGTGTAAAATAGAGGCCCCTCTTAGATTACTACCTCTTTACTAGGGATATGCCTCTTAACAGGATAATTCAGTTTCAATTTTCAGTGCAACACTATGTGTCTGTCATCTCTTCATTCCACATACATTTTGTTATAGGCATATTTAATCATTTATTTCTAGCCTCAATCATTTAAAGCTTTGAAATTGATTGAAAATAGAGGTCAGGTTAGAGAGAAGATATTTCTTTACCTGCAGAATGCTAATATATTTGATTGAATGCATGAAGAATTGCATAGACTTTGAGTTGCATTTGAAGAAGAGGATAATGTAGTGTTCTCTTGTTAAATACACTGAAAATCGAGTGCATTCATCTTAGAATGTTTTATATTAATTCACTAAGAAAGAACATGTACATCTTTTTTGAGTGTGTGTGTGTGGGGGGTAAGGATTGTCAAGAATTTCAGTAAAGCCAGAAGGGGCCTTGGTTATAGATTTCAGAACCAATTTGTCTGTTCTTCAGAGTAAGGAAGCTCCATACAAGAATTTGCCTGTTCTTTCCACAATCAATGTCTTTTCCTCCTCGGAGCCATTTAGGGCTCAGTATTGCATATGGAAACCTTTTTTTATATATACCTTTCTCAAGCAGCTTCTGCAATTTGGATTTTCTCACTGAATATCTAAAATATGGATATCGTTGAAAATGCAGCTTATTGATAATTTTATTTTCCCCTTAACGTCTATGCACGGAATGTGAGTGAGCACTGAGGCAAGTTGGTAGCTTAAAATCGTACTAAAATTCTGATTATATAAAACTTAAGGGAGTTCCTACTGTGGCTCAGTGAGCTAAGAACCTTTCTAGCATCCATGAAGATGTGGATTCAATCCTTGGCCTTGTTCAGTGGGTTAAGGATCCAGATTTGCCTCAAGCTGCAGCCTCGGTGGAAAATGCAGCTCGGATCCGGCATTGCATTGGTTGTGGGGAAGGCCAGCAGCTGCAGCTCTGGTTTGATCCCTAGTCCGGGAATTTTTATATACGGCAGGTATGGCCCTAAAAAACAAAACAAACAACAAAAAAACTTAAAAATCATGTTTTGGTTCTATTGTTTAATTGGCTGTAAGTCATTGATGGTAATCTTCTAAACAATTCTTACCAACCTGATAAACTTAGTCCACATTCATTAAGATTTCAGAATATAAGAGTGTACAGCTACCATCTTTTACTGTCAATCCTGGTGAAACAAATTAGGCTAATTATATACTGAAGTTTAAGGTTTTGCTTGAGACTTTATTTGCTCTTGAATCACAAACTTACAAAGTCAATCTGTTCTTCCCAAGTCGTAACATCCCTTTATTTCACTCGAGTTGGCCTACCAACCTTATAACTTATATGCCTTCTCTTTTCTCCCCATCTTCCACTATGTCCTATTTATACCATTTAATCAACAAAATGAATTAGAACACAGGTTCTGAAGATGGACTCCCCAAATTCAAATACCAATGTATTGATTACTAGTTAAATGGCCTTTGAAAAGCCTTTTGTGCTTCAGTTTTCTTATTTAAAATAAGAGTAAAAACACTATTAAATCAAAGAGATAATGCATGTATGAAGATTAGCACGGTAACTAACATGTAAACACATGCAAAAGATATTAGTTATTACTGTTGTTGATGGTATTACATATTTTACATAATTTCAACAAGTTTATTGTCTTAAATTTTCCTATTTGCTATATTTTACAAATCATAATAATATGGACATATGGGGATTTTAATATTCAAATAAACAATACATTTAACCTTTTTTTTTTTCTGCCATGCCTATGGCACGTGGAAATTCCCAGGCCAGGAATCAAACCTGCACCAGAGCAGTGACACGAGCCACAGCAGTGACAATGCCTGATCCTTAACTGTTAGGCCACCAGGGAACTCGTATATTATTTTTTTAGTTTTTTTTTTAGCATCATGACCAAATATCTTCTTTTAAAAAGACATATTTTGCTATGCTTGTTTAATGTAAGGTGCACAAATAAGTGGCAAGCCATATTTCACATAAGGTTAAAATTATAATCTTTTATTCCAGTAATTCCCAGCTTTTTGATTTTAAGAAATAATTTTAAAGGAAAAATAGAAATCACGAATCCATTTCACTTTTAGTGTTTGTTTTTTGATCACGAAAATATATCATTGTTCAAGCTACTATAAATTATTTCTTTTAACAAGATGTATAAGTTACTTCAAGTAATATTTAAAAATTTTTTTGGTCTTTTTAGGGCCACACTAGTGGCATATGGAAGTTGCCAGGTTAGGGGTAAAATCGGAGCTGCAGCTGCCGAGCTATACCACAACCCACAGCAACGCCAGAATAGAGCCACATCCACAACCTATGCCAGATCTTTTAACCCAATGAGCAAGTTCGGGGATCAAACCCTCACTCTCATGGAGACTAGTCAGGTTCTTAACCCACTGAGCTACAATGGGAATTTCAAAACAGTGATATTTAAACACTTATAATAAGCATATGTGTTGAGTATACATATATTCATGCTGAGACAGTGTTTGATGAACCAAACTTTCTAACTGCCTGATAGTTTCAGACAGCTGATTTCACCTTCAGAAATACCACAGCCAAAGGAATAGTGGACTCACTTCACTTACATTACTGTCTTAGTCCCTTTTTACTAAACTTAACTATTCTGTAACCGTGGGTAACTCAAGAAAAAAAATAAACAAACAAGTAAAATCAAGTGATGACTAGCATATAAAGTCTTGCCTCACAAGACAAGGAAGCAGAAAGCATGTTTTTTTCATTTGATGATTAAAAAAATTTTTTTGCCCCTTCCAATAAAATGTTCAAACTTTCACTTCTTAACAAAGGCAGCCATAGTAGAGAGTCATTGATTTGCGTTAATGTGATCACTAATAAATTTAAATATAATTACATGCTATATTTTTGCAAAAGAGAGAGCCCTTTAGCAGTGAGGAAAATAATTCAAAAGATATCAGACCCAGTGTAAGACTCTCTCATGATAATAAAAAATAAATTTAAATATTAATCATAACTTTTTCACATTCCACATTTATTTATAGAAAGAATTCTCTTGACTGATGCTGGAAGTTACAGAGGTAAGAATTAAATTACTATCTTCCTAATAAGCATTTGATATGGCAATATTAATATCAAGGAGACTTTAAGGAGATTTTAAGAAAATGGGTTTGTTGAGAGATAGAAGAAAGCTTCATAATGATAAAAAATGTCAACCTAAGAGGACTATATAACAGCATTTATTTTGTATTCCCCAGTATTCAATATAAATGATGTAAAAAATGAACTCAAAAAACAGTAAATATCATAATTGCCAACTTTAAGCCAGTTTTGTATAATATAATTAAGCACATAATTAATTAGCATATATAGAACATTACACCAAACAAATTCAGAATACACGGTCTTTTTAGCTATACATAGACTATATCTAATCAAATTTTAACTGTAAATATACTATATGCTTGGCAGTAACGAAAATCTTAATAAGTTACAAAATGTCAAAATCCTATAGATAATGTCTTAAGCACAGATTTTTCTTGGATCTGGTTTTTTAAAGGTTTTATTTTATGTATTTTTGGTAAATTTACCATTCATTATTATGCTTTAACATAAGATTTAATAAATATTCTATTTTTACAAGTTTTATTTGACCACAATTTTGCTGTTTAGTATTTTTAGAATCTAGTATTAAAGGCCAAATTCAAAGTTTAGAGGATACCTAAAGATTTAGTGAATTTTAAATGTCATAATGAGAACATATTTTTGCTAGCTGTTTCTTGAGATATGAATATTAGTTGCTCTTATATAATCATTTATGGCTATTTTCATACATAAAAGCTGTTCTAATCATCTTTTACCAATCCTGCTGTCACAGAGATAGAAAACAGCATAAAACATTTTAAATCTCCACAGGTCACTTAAAATTATCAAATGACCTAGAGGTAAAACAGGCTGTGTACTTTTACTAAACCCCAGGAGTCACTAATGTTTCTTTTAACATAATGAAATAATATAATTTATTTTTTTTTGCTTAGAGTGCCATGAGATTCATTTATCCAACTTATTAAGAACTTTGTTTCATTTATATATTTACTTTTTAATTTTTTTCTTTTTAGGGCTACACCCACGGCATATGGAAGTTTCCAGTTAGGGGCTGAATAGGAGCTGCATGTGCCAGCCTACACCACAGCCACAGCAACACCAGATCTAAGCCACATCTGCAAACTACACCAAGCTCAGAGCAATGCCGGATCCTTAACCCACAGAGTGAGGCCAGGGATTGAACCTGAGTCTTCATAGATACTAGTCAGATTCATTTCCACTGAGCCACGATGGGAACTCCTTATATTTTTATTGTCTTTGTTTCATAAACATGAAAATCAATTCCATAGGATAATAACTTGTCTGTAAATAAGTGTTTTCAAACTATATAATGTTCCTTCCATAAGAAGCCAGGGCGATGTAGGAGGCAGGGACTGAGCGCAAACCAAAAAGTGCTGCAGGGCAATGTCTTTCTATTCCCTTTACCATCTCTATGCTCTTTCTCTTCTCCTCTTCCTAAGTTTAAAGATCAGAAAACTCTTGTCAGACTTCCCACTTACACAGTAGCTCCTATAAATGTAGATGTTCCACTATGTACAGTAGAATCAGGAATACCCTCTTGTTTTGATCTTTCCCTTCTCTCCATTTATTTTACTTAGCATATCTTCAAGATCAGAAACAGATCATCATTCCTATGACATCAATGGATAATACAAAAAAAAAAAATACTGCCTTTCTTTTTGCTAAGATAATGTTTGAAATTTAAACATCATCTTAAAAAGGGTGACCCCTTTCTACGTGTGTCTGTCAAAAATACTTTCAGACAAAGTTTATAAATATAGACTTGCTCTTCGATTTTGGTTCAATTTTCGATTAAAGGATCACAGTACACTCAAATTGAATACCAGTTAATAGAAGACAAATATTATAGCTGGTACTTTTACTATGGAGCTATATATTTTTTACAGTTCTTTTCTTTCCGAACTTGAATTTACATAATAATCCTCAAATGTAGACGTATTGTTCTTTTAAACATTCAGGGAACAATCTTAAATTCTTATCGTCACAAAGTTCCAGTCATGGCTCAGCGGAAATGAATCTGACTAGCATCCATGAGGATACATTTTCGATCCCTGGCTTTGCTCAGTGCGTTAAGGATCCTGCGTTGTCATGAACTGTCGTATAGGTTGCAAATGCGGCTCAGATCTGACATTGCTGTGGCTGTGGCATAGGCCGGCAACTCTAGCTCCGATTCGATCCCTAGCCTTGAGAACCTCCATATGCTGTGGGTGTGGCCGTAAAAAGACAAAAAATAAATTTTTTCTTATGTCAAACTATATACTTTTCAGAAGCGAACCCACATTTTACTTATAACCTTTATTAAACTTTAAACGTTTGTGCTTTAAAATAAACTTTGTCAGTGTTCACCAGTTGCCTGAGAAAAGCATATCTCTGAAATATACTCATTCTTGCTTTCTTCATGCGCTTTATTTTTTTTTAAACTGCTGAAGCTTAGACAGATAATACCATAGTTAAAAAAAAATCACAAACTCTGGGAGTTCCCGTCATGGCTCAGTGGTTAACGAATCCTACTAGGAACCATGAGGTTGCGGGTTCGATCCCTGACCTTGCTCAGTGGGTTAAGGATCTGGCGTTGCGGTGAGCTGTGGTGTAAGTTGCAGGCGCAGCTCGGATCCCGCGTTGCTGTGGCTGTGGTGTAGCCTGGCAGCTACAGCTCCTGTTAGACCCCTAGCCTGGGAACCTCCATATGCCGCAGGTGCGGCTCTAGATAAAAGGCGAAAAGACAAAAAAAAAAAAATCACCAACTCTGATAAACACCAGTCAAGTCCTCTATGGCACAGCTAGCAGATAAGAAATAAGTAAATTCGCGCTAAGTAGGAAAACAAATGTAGTTAACATCCTACTGTTATGAGAAAAAGATATAAAAAAAGAGTAATTAGATGGTAACTGAAGAGAAAAATTACATCTGATTCGCTCTGTGTATAAAATAGTACTAGTTTAATATTTCAAAATCATATCAAATTTTACGTCTGAAAGACCTTTGCTCTCCCTCTTGCACCCCACCCACATCTGTTCTTTCTCCAGTCATCCCCATTTTAGAAAGTCACACTAATTTTTACATGGTCATTCACGCCCAAATCCTTTAAGTTGTTCTTGAATACTTTCAATCCTACTGTGTATTCAGTTCTTCAGCAAGTTCTCTTGGTTCCATCTTCAAAATATCCCCTGAATTTGATTATTTCTCATCAGCCCCAGTTCTTCTCTCACTATCCCTTTTCCCCAGACTGTGCAAATACCAAGTCTTCCTAGTAATTTTCATTGTTTCAATACTTTTCCTTCTATCACACTTTTCTGCAAAGTAGCCAGACTGTTCATTTATAAATGTAAATCTTATCAAACACCCTTCTGCTCAGATCCTGCTTGGTCTTCTTATCCAGTCAGTATAAAACCCAAATTTTAACCTCACTTAAGTGGTTCTGCGTGACTTCTCCACCAATCTCCTCTCCTATAGGTTTCTAATTGACTTTCTTCATTTGGTCACACCAGTTTTCTTGATGATTTTTCAGTAAGCTAGGTTGATTCTGATTTCAGATTTCACACCTTATTTCTTCTTTGCTTACAAATCTCTTCTTCCAGTTCTCCATGAAGCTCATTCCCTTATTTTATTCAGATTTCCATTTATAGCATCATCTATGGAGAAAGGATTTCCTTGACTATCCCTTGTAAAATTCTCTAGTCTTTGACCTGCTTTATTTCCTACAAATAACTATCAACTTAGCATTATATTGTTCTATATTTGTTTATTAGGTTATTATTTGGCCTTCAACTAGGACATAAACTCCATGAAGGATTTTGGCTAGTGGATCATTCTTAGTTTCCTCAGAAACAATACACTACACAAAATATGATTAAATTAAATATATATTGACTAACTGTAGCAATGAATAAACTGCAGTAGGCATCCCCCGCCTCGTGATTATCCAGTCTTTAGGCCTACAGTCTTAATTTCAGTACCACAAAGCCAAATACACTTGGATGACAGTACATAATTTTATTAAATATTAAAAACTGCACGTCTCATCTTCAATTTCAAGTGTACTGTTAACATATTACTATTCATTTTAAGAAAACATTGTGTATCATCATTTCAATAAAAAATAATAATCTGTATGAGAATGCTTCACTTTAAGTTAGTCAAGAGATGGATAATGCAGCTCTAGAGATGACCATGCAAGGTATAATATTAATAAATTAGTGTCGTTATTTGATAAGGATAAAATCGTAGCATATTAATGTGACAAGTTCTGTAGCTCACATCCAGCAACATTAGTATTAGCAGGCAAAAAAACTCAACTTCTCCCCAGAGGAAATTGAGAGAAATTTAGGTGTTCCTTAGTAACTAGCATTTGAGATTTCTTTCCAAGTGGTTTGAGTTTTAGAAAGGCAAACCAACATATTAGATCAGCGGTTCTAAACTGGGGATGATTTACCCACCAGGAGACATCAGCAATGTTTTCAGACAGTTTTGGTTGTCACAGCTTGGAAAAGGGTGCCAATGGCATCTAACTCATAGATCCCAGGAATGCTGCTAAAACTCCCACAACGTGCAGGGTAGCTCTCCAAACTAAAATGTTAGTAGTGCCAAGGCTGAGAAACTGTGTTAGACAGGCAGGACTGTAATTTTGAGTTGGTTTTGTTTGTTCAGTTTCGAACACAAAATAATTTTGAAACTTTTCAAACTTCGTGTTTACTACTCTGTGTTTGTGGGTTCTAAGCTTCAAGCAGTGAGGACTCTCTCATACCTTCTTTCTCTAACTCATGTAAACTCAAAGGAACTGCTCTTTCGCCTTACTTCCTGCTACTCTTCCTGAAAATATGTAACTGATAGATCAATTATTTTGTTCTGGACACTCTTGGAGCCTGGAGCCCAGCTGACCATTCTTCTTTCCATGAGTTATTTGATTATTGCATTGCTGATGTACATGTCTTTTCACAGAAGTGTTCATGGTCTTTTCCCCAAAACAAAGAAGGCTCTGAAAGGACTATTGTGAACTGATTAAGTAAAAACTAACTCAGTTTTTTCAACTAAACTGAGTAAACGGAGGTATGTTTATAGTAGAATTATTTTAAATTTTCATGAAAAGAAGAAATATTTTCTGTCCCAATAAGTTTACTATTTCTCTGTTTGAAAAAAGCACTGCTATTGAGAAACTTTGTTCATTTAGTCTGATGTAAATAAATAGGGAACAGCGTATTTAGAGCTAGAACTCTAGCTAATTCCATGACTTTTATGCCATCTTAGATGTACATTTGGATTATTGAAAGTCTTTTGATTTCATATCACTTAATGTGTAACATGGTATATTTAAGTACTATATATAGATATCTATATAAATATATAGATATCTATATATATAGTTTGGTTTAGTGAACAAAAGTCTGAGATTGGCTTCAGACAGACCTAGATTAAATCCATACTCAAGCTATTCAAAGCCCTAATTTCTTTTTCTTTTCTTTTATTCTTTTTATGGCTGCACCTGCAGCATATGGAAGTTCCCGGGCTAGGGCTCTGAATCAGAGCTGCGGGTGCAGCCTCTGCCCCAGGCATGGCAACACCAGATTTGAGCTGCTTCAGTGAACTCTGCCACAGATTGCAGCAAGCAACACCAGATCCTTACCCCACTGAGAGGCCAGGGATCAAACCCACATCCTTGCAGAGACAATGTCTGGTCCTTAACCTGCTGAGCCACAACAGGAAGTCCCCTAATTTCTTAATGTGACAGTATTTTATGTAGTATTATAAAGAAAAATAAGGAGTTCCCATCGTGGCACAGTGGAAAAGAATCCAACTAGGAACCATGAGGTTGAGAGTTCGATCCCTGGCCTCAGTGGGTTAAGGATCTGGTGTTGCCGTGAGCTGTGGTGTAGGTTGCAGACGTGGCTCTGATCCCACATTGCTGTGGCTGTGGCATAGACTGGCATCTGTAGCTCCGAGTCGACCCCTAGCCTGGGAACCTCCATATGCCACAGGTGCGGCCCTAAAAAACAATAACATCAAAAAAAAAAAAAAAAAAAAAAATGATCAATGCAAAGTGTTTCACATGTTCCCTGACATCCAGGAGGTGCATAATAAATAGGACTGGGTGTGTTATTGATATGTAAATATTTGATTTTCTAACAAAGCTGAATGTTTCACAATTTTTTAGAAAATTTGATCAGGACCTTTCTACAATATTGAGGTCGATGTTACCTCTTGATACAGAAGCAACATAACTTAATATATTCATTTATTTAATAAATACAATTCATTTTCTTTTTTTCCATATGGATATTGAGTTATTCAGGTTTTTGTTTTGCTTTGTTTTCCCCAAGTACTTCAATTTTCCCTTTAGACTGCTTTAAACTTCTGTAAATAAATAATAACAAATGATATCATAGATGTGAGTCTATTTCTGGCCTCTATGCTGTGTTTTATTGATCTATTTGTCTGTTTTTATACCAGTATCACATAGAAAATGTTTATGCAATAACTATAAATGGATAGTAACCTTTGAAAATTGTGTAAATGTTTTTAAAAATTAAATTTTAAAACAGAAAAAAAGATTTTTAGATATAAAAAAACAAATTTCAAGTGTGTGTGGGATATGTTACATTTGCCATATGGTTCATTCAATTTTTTTTAGGTTTAAAAATCTGAGATCTAAAATATCAACATGTTAGGCATTATTTTGATAACAGCATGTATTTCTGAGTGCATGAATAAAATAAATTTCTCAGGCTTCTTTAAGATAAACAAATTTTACACAAATGTTATTCTTGAATAAACATTAAGCTGATTGATGATACTTGATATAGACAAGGTTTTATTTGTCATTCTTTGTCATGGACCATTTGTAGCCATTAACTAAAAATGTAAAAAAAAAAAAAGAAAAATGGAGAAACATTGTAGAATATTAGTCCCAACAGATTTTATTTTTATTTTTTTGTCTTTTTTTTTTTTTTTTGCCTTTTCTAGGGCCACACCCATGGCATATGGATGTTCCCAGGCTAGGGGTCTAATCAGAGCTATAGCCACTGCCCTACGCCACAGCCACCACAATGCAGGATCCAAGCTGCGTCTGCAACCTACACCGTGGCTCACAGCAATGCTGGATCCTTAACAGTGAGGCCAGAGATAGAACCTGCAACCTCATGGTTCCTAGTCAGATTCGTTAACCACTGAACCACGACCAGAACTCCCAGTAGATTTTAAAAGAGAGGAGAAATCTCTGTCATAACTACTAACACAAAATATGTGAAGAAAAATACATGTTCGTTGAATTGATACATGCATGACAAAATGAATGTTCTTGAAATACAGACTGCTCTGACCATACTCCACAATATTATGATTGACATAATGGCAACTTTCGTATAATGGTTAAGGCTGAGCATCCTAAGATAATATGGCAATTTTAAGAAATATCAGATTTTAAAATGAGATAGGAATATGTAATGTGTTTATCTTTATGTCTCCTCTCATAACTATATAAGGCAGTTTACATTCAAATTTTTCTATTTACAAAGTTTCTTTTAATCTCTTTTAAGGTGTTCTACCTAAAAAAAAAAAAAGTCTCATACTGACTTATCTTCCTAACTCACTTTCCCAATTGTTACACAACAAAAGCAACAGTTATCTATAAATCTTTGGATGGTTGGCTAATTCCAAGTCAGTTATGTGCTCACAGTGGGATAAAATTATAATGTATTTCTCTTTCTGAAGTTTGGATCTAGTTCAGACCTTGGGATGTGGAATTAACAACAAAACAAATCTCACCATCTGGAGATTTGCAAGTCATAATATTTTTTACCTTTATTATCACTGCTTCTCTTTACAAATTCATAAGTACGTGAGAATAAACATACACTATTCCCTGGAGTTTGTCAGTACAATAGACATTTATGAAAAGTAAATTGCCAAGAAAACATTTACAATGAATATGATTTTGATGATAAGTTATACCTTAAAAATAGAAATAAAAATTTCCAGGCATCTAATTTTCATATTACAAACTTAGGAAGAGACTTTTCTCATTTGAAGGATTAAGTGTGTTGACAATTACAGAGTCACACAACTTACCAGCTAAAAGTGCCTAACTCTCACAGAGCTCATCCCTTTGGAAAGCCTAGCTTCAGTTTCCTAGTTGCTAATGCTAATAAGCTTCCCAGGTTGCTAAAAAAGCTGACTTTCTGTACAGACTATGCCTCATAAACACAACATTATACAATATCCTTGGGCAATCATGTTCAGATGCTGCAGATTTTCAGGCTAATGAGTAAGCTAGATGCAAGATCTGTGAAGCTTGACATCAGTGAAATTTTTAAACACAAATGTTGACCATTATTTCAAGGGTCTCTAAACATGAGACAAAAGCTTACCATTTGAAATTTTCTAATTGACTCAAAGTCACTTTCCTAACAACATTTTTGGTTAAGAACTGAGGGGAGGTAAAGCTGGCATGAGTGGAGTCCACTACAGGAGGTACTGGCCTTCTTAGTTTTAGCTAGAAGCTTATGAAACAGGTTTAAATTCTATAGAAGACAATATATTTATCCATTTTCTTTGTTCCTTCCAGTAGTAATCCAGAGTCATAGTGTTTATTTATTCAATCTGCAATTAAATTTTGCTCAAGTGAGCAATCTGAGAAGATGCCAAAGGAAATTTAGGACTCCTTAAATGAACATTAAAAAGAAGTAGAAACTAGCACCTGTGTACTTCCAAAATATCAAGACTTTGCTTTTCTGAATACTGCCCACACCTGAACTCTTGAAATTAAATAATATGGAGCATTTTAGATATATATCTTTTAATTTTAACAAAGCTACTCATATATTCATTCATTCAAAACATAATTCTTGAGTGCTGACTCAAAATTTCTTGGTATTGTACAAATTGCCAGTAAAACATAATAAGTGAGGATACCTATGCTTAAGGAAATCACCAAATTATGAAGACTTCAAGTTAGTAATCAGTATTTGCAAATGTTTGTTTAGGTACTATAATAGAAATAACGCAAGCACAATGAACACAATGAAGAAAACCTTGTCAGTCCTACTTGAGAGTGAGCAGGTGAAAACACAGAAAGTTTTACAAAGATGAAGTTTGAACAGAATTTTAAAGAAACAAGTTTTTGGAAGCTGTAATGTAGAGAGAAAGAAATTTGAGAATGAAGAAATGCACATGGATACCTTCTTCACCGATGATAAAAAGGTAAGTTACAAAGCCAGCATGTCTTTTTGATGTAACATTTCTACAGACAGCAATGATAGGCAGTCTACTTTGAAATATCAGATGCCTTAAATTTAGGTGTGGGGACTGTTGAAGTGTTTTGCTACCTTAACCTGGAACCTGTTAGGTATTAAGCAAATAAGAATATAATTACATAATGTGGAACACTTTACTGATGATTTCTGTGTGATTTCTTAGAAAAGAATTTTCTTTATGCATAGGTGTTCATAGTCTGATCACGTATTTCAAGAACAGAGAATCACATTTCTAACGTGTTATTGAAAGCAATTGTGGGGTAGTTTTAGACTGTAATCTTCTGAAATATTGTAGGATTTCTTTGCATTAACCTGCGCACATTTGAGCTAATGTATTTTGTTACTAGAATTTCATGGATCAAATTCAAACAGTAGTTTATATTCTCTCCTCCTCAGACTTACTAATTTAACAAATGATTGGTTTGTTTTCAGTCATAACACATATGTAGCTGAGTTGCTTCCAGTTTGGATGGAAAAATAATGCAGTTTCTCAAAAGTATGATATGATGCCCCTCGACTACGAGGATTTGAAGGTAAATTTGTTTTCTTTTTCCCATCCCCAGTCTTCTTCTCTCATATGTCCATTTCCAGGGATGAAGGTAGGTGTCAGTATTTATGACCTTGATGGTGGAGGATTGTGAAACTCATATGTTATCCTCCATAACTACTGGTTCCTTGTTGCTGTTGCATCTTCCAAAAGAAGAAGGTCTGCAACCACTGCTAAAGCATAAATTCCCCTTTATGTTGCCTTTTTTATTTATTTATTTTTTTTTAAAGGGCCCACCTATGGCATATGGAAGTTCCCCGGTTAGGCTGAATCGAAGCGGCAGCCACCAGCCTACACCACATCCACAGCAATGCCAGATCTGGGCCGAGTCTGCGACCTACACTACAGCTCACAGCAATGCCGGATCCTTCACCCACAGAGCAAGGCCAGGGATCGAACCCGCAACCTGGGTAATGATTCCCAGTTGGGCTCATTACCCCTGTTGTGTTGCTGAGTATAGGCTGATTATGGAAGGTGATTCTCCAGCTGGTACAATATTTCTAACATTTTAGAGCTGTAATGTAAATAGGAATGTAAGAACTGTGGAACTTGATGGTTGTTGCCAAGTGCCGCTGATGTATTGAAGAGAGAAAATTGGAGACTTACAACTATGATCTGCTTTGTAAGGGTCAGAAATCTTCCTGGGCAGGTTGTTTTGGACCTCTTATTGCCCACAGTCAGAAGGAAGACAGAGGTGAAGACCAGTTACAGGACCAAATGGTAAGACTGTGAGATCTGTAAAGAAGGTGGAAGCTTGGTCTAGGCAGAGTCCAGTGCCAAAACAGATTAAGAAAGGTGTAATCCTAAAACTTCAGACAGGGTATGCAAGCTGACGCACTTGAGAATTTGGAGCCCTCAATTTACCCCTTAGCCTCAATACCAGTCTTCTCTGCCTCCCACCTATGGAGAAGCCTCCGATAAGGCAGATGCCTTAGAAAACAATGCTTTCCCTCCTCGAGATCTGCCCCACTACCTTCTTTGTCATCCCATAACTAGAAAATAATGTATCACATTTTCAAGTGAAATCATTTTCCAGCTATAGAAATATCTGAGTGAAGGTAATGATTTGAGTAAATAGTATTTTTGCTTAAAACGTAAAAATAACTATGGGAAAGCTGACCCTTATTTATTGTACTTAGTAGGAGCCATGCTAATCAGGCCAGCATTAAGCAAAGCCTGACTGTGAAAGAGCTTGACCTTCTTTGGGAGGAGATGGATTATATGCCAAATGAGGTGCAAGACCCAGCTAACATGCATCAGCAGGAAAAAGGAAAATATGCCCAGAAGTGTATTCTGAAAGTGCTGGAACAAAGAGGACAGACTAGAGACTGAAAAATGGAGGTTTTTTTTTTATATAAGAATATTTTCTCTTGTTACAGAATTTTACACACTGGCAAGGGGCTTAGAAAGTATTCCTAATACAGTGTTGGGTTGGGCCTTAAATTCTTAGAAAATTAAATGGCCCACACTAGTTGAAATACGGAAGACAGATATCTATGACAGGCTGGCATAAAGGATAAAATTCTCAAAGTATTGGGTATACATGATTTGGTCTACCATAAAAAGATTGAAAACGCACAAGATGACAGTTTCTCAAGATGACAAGAAATGTTCTTATAAGGCCACCGGCATCACTGAGAACCCCACAGTGGTCCTCCTTTCTCCATAGGGCTGGTGGGAGGACAAGCTCTCTTGTATCAGTGGGGTGATAGGAACCCCGCATAGCAAAAGCCAGGTGGCAGCACTTCAGTGCCAGAAGAAATGTGGATGCAGTCACGAAAATGAGCAGCAAGATCAGAATAGCAGCCAGGGACACTTACTTGCCTTGCCGTGATCTATGGAACTTCTAGTACAACATGACATTCTCAGATCAAAATAGACTGCTGCCAGCAAAAGAAATGAATATAAACAGGCTCCCCACACTATCTGTTCGTAGAGCATTCCTTTCAAAGCTTTCCCAAGCCTCAATGGCATACAGTGAAAAGGCCATAACTTAGGGATCATCTTGCTAATGGATGCTCAAAATAAGTGGAGGTAAAGCACAAACACTCAGACAGTTCAAAGCTCTGGCAGCTTGACACTAAGATGCTGAGTGGAGTTCCAGGGAAGGGGTTTGGTGGTGCCACTCTTGCTGCTTAGGGTGTGCTGCCTCTGTAAAGGCTCCCTGCAAAACAAACACTGAATGCTATTTTTGCTTTTCACCTTTTTTCATAAAAGTGAAAAATGCTCTTCAGATTTCCTCTAGCTAGTGAAAGGAGGTACTAATGTAGGTCTTTTGTACAGTGATGTGGCATAAAGCAGACTTTCAAAAAGTGGGAGACGCATGTATATATAAACAATGAACAGGCAGTATGTTGCCCGATGTAGAGTCAAAATCCTTTTCCTGGTTTCAGGAGGTGAGCCTGTGTTCGGGTATAGAGCTGTTTGAGTAAAGGAGAGGTTGTGTCTCCATGAAGAAAGACCTTCTAAGAAGAGGTAGATGGCGATATATGATGTTGATACCCCATCATTGGGCCAGTGTACCCTTTCCCTAGACGTTGGGAGTAGTTTTTCAGGGCTCACAGATGCCTCTTGGGCAGCATATTGGCTTTGGCAGAATGGGAGCTGCATTGCTCAGGAGATCCTGGGACCCCTATCTCCAACTCCGGGAGCTATCAGAGTCTGTTGCTGGCTGATACAGGGTACAAACCGCTGGTCCCTTGGCCTCGATCGAGACCAACTGTGTGGTGCAGTTGCGGCTCCAGGATGAAGCCTGGTCTTCAGCTGAGACCACGTCATTTCCTAACTTTTGTTCCCTGGCCTACCTTGCATCCCTCTCACCCTCGCTTAACACTTCCACAAGTGATTTCGCTAATGTCACTACACCAGGCTCTTCTTTTAGACAACCCAACTTTAGAACCAATACTCAAAGTGAAAATTTTATCTGAAACTGGAGGCAGGAAAATAGGTCCCAGTGTTTGGTCCATGTTTGTGGGACAGTTAAAGCGATTCTGGTTCTCCCAGTGCTTGAGAATGCAAGTGCTGCCTTCTCTACATATGCTTTAGTTCCAACATCTGTAAAATTAAGATAATAATAGTGTATATGGAACAGTACACCCATAAAATATACTCTTTACAGGACCTGGCTCAGAATACGTGTCCAGTACACGATACCTATTTTTGTTATTTATTTTGTAGTAGCTATTAAGAAATAGCTCTTCATGAGACACACTAGTTTAAGTTAATATTAATAATAATTTAATGTATTTAATGTTATTAATTATAAACAATAAATGAATGTGCTAGCGCTGTCTTAAAGCACTTTACATGCATCCATATGATTGTTTAATTTACTCTCTGAGATTAGTAATATTCACATATATGTATTTTTCCATAGGAGGAAACTGAGAAATGTATGAATACATGGCTTGCCCAAAGTCTCACAACTAGTGGGCAGTGGAGATGGGATAATAACTCTAGATTCTGATTCCAGAGCCCACCCTCTCAACCTTCTTTGCTGCCTCACCATCTTTAATCCTAATGATGAGGGAGTTCCCCTTGTGGCACAGCTGAAACAAATCAGATTAGTATCCATGAGGATGCGGGTTCAATTCCTGGCCTCACTCAGTGGGTCGGGGATCTGGCATTGCCATGACCTGTGGTGTAGGTTGCAGATGAGGCTCGGATCCCGCATTGCTAAGCATTGCTAAGGCTGTGGCGTAGGCTGGCAGCTACACCTCCAATTCGACCCCTAGCCTGGGAACTTCCATATGCTGTGGGTGCAGCCCTAAATAGTAAAAAAAAAAAAAAAAAAGTGCTATTGATGACAAAAAATTTAAGAAGTAGATAGCATTTTTAAAGAAAGATAATATAAATATCGTGTCTCCCTTAATGCCATCATTTTCCTTTAAGTTTTTTTGTGGGAGTATTCAGTCATTTGGATAGACTACATTTGCAGCACACACACAAAATCCCAGTAAATATCTTTTATTTTTACTGTTTGGTTCCTATTGTAATGCGAAAGTGGTTTGGATGGGAAATATGTGACTATTATGTTTTATTGGAAGAAATTTAGAAATAGCTTGGTGTTAAATCTGCTTATATAAGTCATATTTTTTTATATAGAACTTGAAACTTTACAAATTCTTTCTTATTGTGAAGATTAGCTTCTCAGAACTATTTTGTAGGAAATTCTTTAAGTAGTACAGGAAAGAAACTGCCTTCTTTGACTTCTGTGTCTTTTTAAAAACTTCTATTGATTAAAAACTAGAAAGCTAATGTTTAAACTTAAATAACAGTACATTTGTCATCAATTTCATATAATCAACACATTTTCCTAGTTCTAAGTAAAGCATATTATTGAAGACATAGTTATAATAGTAACTTAGTGTATATAGCCTGCCATTATGCTAAGCAGTTAACCTGTATAGTAATGCTATGAAGTATTATAACGCTGTTTATACTGAGGAAGCTGAGGCTCTCAGAGTGCAAGGAAACAGCCACATTCACAAGGACTATAACATATTAAAGCCCATTCTCATTTTAATCGACATGTTGTGCCATTTCCATGAAAATGGAAGGCAGAATCATTCAGTTTTAAGAAATGCAGGACATACAGTAGACATATGGAGAAGTATTGGGTAGGAGAGGAAATACATTTTTTTTGGTACTTGTGTTATGCTGAGTGATAGAACTAAAAAAATTCAGATACCTGCTTGTGATGTTTAGGCGATTTACTTTCCATTGATCTGTTAGAGGATACAACTTTAAAGGTCCGAACATATAGTCAATTCAATTAAGAAAAATTAGTCAAATTGTTACTTTTCGGGGTCAATTCATTAGAAGGACTAAGGGTATTGCATGTTCTCAGATACACCTGATTTGAATTGTGGCTTTTCTCCTCATGAAAATTCCTAACCTACTTATAGCTCATTTTCTTCTCCTCTAAAATGAGGGTAATATTGCTTAAAACCTACGGTTGTGAAGGAAATTAATAATAATACATTTAGAGTTCCTTGGTGGCTCAGTGGGTTAAGGATCTGGAGTCACTACTGTGGCACAGGTTTAATTCCCTGGCCTGGGAACTTCTGCATCCCTGGATGTGGCCAAAAAATGTAAAAAAAAAAGTGCATTTCATATGTAATAATTACTGCTACTATCATTTTTAGACAGATTTTATATAGATTTTATGACAACCACACGACAAGTTCAGGGATTTTTTTTCTGTGTTAATGGCATTATGCCACTTAGAATCCAGTCATTATGACATCAAGGTAAGAGGATTAAAGTAACTAAAATAGTCTTTATTACTTCAGTACCTAAGGAGATATTGGTGTTAGTTTCCTAGTACTGCTGTACAAGTACCACAAACAAGTGACTTAAAACAACAGAAATTTATCCTGTTATAGTTCTAGAGGCCGAAAGTCTGAAATTGAGGTGTTGGCAGGACCACGTTCCCTCCAAACATTCTGGAGGTGGAGCCTCCCTTTGCCTCTTCCAGCTTCTGGTCGACTTGTAGATGCATCACTACAGTCTCATGCCTCCAGTGTCACATGGCTCTCTTCTTTGTCTAAATTTTCCTCTTTTTGTAAAAACATCAATCACATTGTATTAAGGGCCCATTTTCCAGTGCTCATTTTCATTTAACTAAGTACAACTGCAATGGCTTTGTCCCCATAGGAGTTCACATTCACATGTATCAGGAGTTAGGACTTCATCATAACTTTGGGGGTATACAGTTCAACCTATGACAATATTTAAGGAAAGTAAATGATTTTTAAAAGTTGTCAAATAGAGGGCTCTATTTCAGTGAGTCTAGCATTCCCCCAGTCCTAACAGTCCTTGAGCTAACTGACATGAAATCAAGCCTATCATTTTCACTTCTCCTCCCTCCAGACTCCCTTGGTAACTCTCAGGTACGGCTGTGGGCTTCCCTCAGACTATATAGTCTTCCAATTGCTATCTAGCATCACGCATTCCCTGGATGATTCCTTTGTTTGCCATGAACTAGGATATTCTGGCCTAGATTATTTACATGGTTGTAAGAATCACTAACACAGTTGTCATGCTATGTCATTTGCTAATGTCTAAGATTAGATTATATCTGGCAAACTTTTCATGTATCATCAAAATGATAATTTACAGACCCTCAGATGCTAACAAAACTGATCAATTTCCTGAAATATATAAAATGCTCCACCACAGTCATATTTATTTAGTTCAGAATATTATACACTCGCATACATACTACAGAGGACATTATTGGTGAAACCAGAGCTAAAGTAAATCACAATGCTGCTACCAAGCAATGCCTGTGTCCATAATGTATCTTGTCCTTTCTTCTGTAATGTCATTTTCTTATTCACTGTTTGCATGTATTGTGGAATAGATGTATGCTTATTTGCAATCCCCATGAATTTGCCACATTTACATAACTTTAGTATAGTCTATTGATTAGTAGCTCAGATAATATTTTTTACTAAAAAAAGTAAATTTCAAAACTAATTCTGGAATAAAGATTATTTTCTCCAGAAAATAAACTATTTAGAAAAAATTCATTTGCTTTTATGTTCAGAATATATTTTTGGTCTCAAGCATTTTCAGTGCCAAGTAAACTATTTTTTTTTTAATAATCTCATCCAACAGATATTTGTACCAGTACCACTGCAAGCATTTGAGTGTTATATAGGTACATAAATCAGAGTCTTGACCTCAAGGAGATAAGATTCTAAGGTGGGAGAATATGATGATATAAACTACCAATAGCTTCACACTATAAGACACAATGAAACCAATAGAAATGTGAGATCCCATAAACGAAACAGAAAAAGTGGTTGTCTGATTCAGATAGAGGCTTCAAGAAGGGGAACATTTTGAGGGTCTTTGCAGGATAAGCGGAATTTCTAAAGGGCGAACACTTCAGGAGAAGACACAAGGAGGAACTCAAGTATTCATTAAATTCATCAAATATCTATGAAATGGATTTTGGGGAGCAGTAATATTTGCTTATTATTAAGGTAGCTACTGAGATGAATTAGAAACAGAACTTGCTCTTAATGACTGTATAGCCTTTACAAGTGTGCGATTCAGCTAAAATAACTGAGGGAAGAATCTTCTAGGGCCTAGAAAATTGGCCAAAGGATAAAATTCACCAAATCTTAGTGTAATTTCCCACTTTGTTTGTCTATCATATTGCAGTCTAGGTAGGATATTTCATAATGCAAATTATTTGTTTCAGTTTAGTTATGCTAAAGGATCATGATTCATTACCTCAAAATAGGCTGTGTGCTTGTCTGTATTTATGGTTCAGTTTATGTTTTAAACATAGCTCACTCTGGTGTGTTTCTTCACCTTCTGTGGTTTTTGTCTTTCTCATCTTCATTTTCAAGACAGAGCTAAACCATTATTCTTCACCCCGCTGTGGAGTTTATTGATCTGTGTAAATCACTTCATTCACAAATCTGTATTATTTAAAATTTCTTACTTTATGTATCTGACCTTATTAGATGATGCTTTCTTGTAGGACATGTTTTTAGTTTTATTTGACAAGAATATTTTTCAAAAAGTAAAATTATGACTCATATAATAAAAAATGAATATATATGAAATTCTTTTTTGACTCAGTGAGGAAACCAGTAAAAGTTAAAACTGATTCAGAGACTCCACGGTGCAGGTATACACAGAAGCCATTGAAAATAGGAAAATGAATTGCTAATAAATGCAAAACTGATCAATATCTACAGGATGGAAATAAGTTTAATCACTATGGACCAAAATTGTGTCTGTATGGACAAGAATTGTTTTCATTACTATCAGGTATTTTTTTTTATTTTTTAAAGTTTTATTGAGGTAGAGTTGATTTATAACGCTGTGATAATTTCTGCTGTACAACAAAGTGATTCAGTTATACATATACACACATCCATTCTTTTTCAGATTCTTTTCCCACGTAGGTTATCACAGAATACTGAGTAGAGTTCCTTGCGCTATTTAAGGTCCTCATTGACCATCCGTTCCATATATAGTAGTGTTTTTTTTACAACATACAGAATTGTATGATCCATTCCAAAAGTAGGTTCAGACTGCTATAGAATTAGAAAATTGAAAGGTCTCTAAGGAAACCCTTTGCTTTCTGTTGAAAGAACGCAGAATTTTTGCCCATTTCAAAGGTTTTTACAGTGACATATATGTTACCCTTTTGTAGTAATTGATATTTTCATTGTTGAATAACGTACTATATTTGTTTAGCTTCTTTCCTAATCAAGTAATAAGAATTCTACCTTAGGCAACTCCAGTGTAGCAAAAGGGCCTTGAATTGGTACCAAAAGAGTTAGAAATCTGCAGTGGAGTCCCAGCTCTGTCATTAAGTAGTTAGTTATATGATATCAGACAAATCTTACCTTCTTGGAACTGTATTCTTCAAGGATGATAATACGAGCTCTGAAAACTTACTTTGAGAATGGAAGATTAAAAATGTGAAAATGTTTTCTAAATTATAAAGTGCTTATGTAAAAAGTGAATAGCTATTTTTACAATATATACATATCAGGTTTTCTGTGGATACACATTGCTTCTATTTTTTTTTTTTTTAATCCACTAGTGTACCATTAACTAGATTGCTATAAGAATGATACCTCTTGGGAAGAAAATAAAATCTAACAAATGCTTTTGCATCTAACTCTATTTTTAACTCTATAATAATCCTAGAATAACTTCTTGCTCTTTTGGAAATTTTCCAACCTGAATATCTAAATTAAAGCTTTAGAGAGTTATCTTTTTCTTTACAGAAGGTTTTATGCTATGAGCAATTTTTTGAAAGATGTCCAGGCCTCTAGCTCAGTGTGCACTCTATATAGGGAGAAATGAAATATGACTTTTAGTATGATCTACTTTTGAAAATATTTTAATGAAGAGAATGATTTTCATAGATTTCTTCTTTATGCCAAGTTTAAGAGCTATCTTCACAGAGCAATCACTTCATTTAAAGAAGAAAATAAATTTTTGATCTATTATACACCTGCTGTGAAATGCTGTTTTCTCTGGTGTATAGTTTTTATCTTTTTGGCTAGTTACTAATGTGAAAGGTGTGCAGTTGGTAGTATTTTAAAGATTTTAAATAAAAATGTAAAGGCTCTCGAGGCAGAAGATTCATGCTGCATCTGCATGAGATACTTTTGAAGGCTTTCATCTACAATAATCCTTTCAAAGTGAGATGATGAGTTGGAAAAGGAGAGCTGATGTGAAAATAATTCAAAAGATAATAAAAATAGAAAAACTGATAAATAACTAACACTAAACCTCTGATTAGTTCACAAGCTTACCTTTAGGTCCTAATATTTGAATGCCATAGATATCCATTTTTTTCTTCTTTCCTCTTCTCTTTTTCCCTGTGAACCAGCATGCATGCTATTTCTCATCAGTGACCACAAAAAGAAGAGGGCAGAACTAAAAACTGGAAATCTAATTAAACTGATGAGAGAAAAGCATCTTAACATTATTACGTGAAAGTATTACAGTGGAAGTGGTAAGAAAGAAGTTAGTGGAAATGTAGTCAATCTTCATTCTTTCCTCAGTGGATTCTAAGTGCATGAGCTACAGAAGGAAGACTCAACTTTATCCACCTTAGCTTAAGCCCGGTAAACAACTGCCCAGATGGATTTATCCAAAGAAAGAAGAGGATTAAGAAGGTGATTCTAATAGCACGTAACACAATTTTCCCTTCTGTTTCAGATTTTTAGCAGATCTTCCAAATTTCAGTTTAGTAGATGTGGAGTTCCCTTACTGAAGTGAAATTTCAGGTCACCTATGAAAGATGTTTAAAGAAAGTCTGAAACCAGTTCTGCAAGTCAAGTTCCATCAGTCACCACCTGCAATAAATGAGATGGCATAGAATATATTAGAGGTTTGATAAGGCTGTTGAGAAAATCAGTTTAGAGAGCACAGGTATACCATGTGGTTTCTCATTCCTTGGAGAAGGGCAAGTTGACAGACTGGGGAGGTGGAGAGGAGTTGTTGTGTTAGCTAACACTCGGAAAACATCAGCAACAAGTTCTGCCACACATGCACAAAATGGCATGCCTCTCATTTTTATGTCTAGTTTTTGCTAAGAAGTAATTACATAAATTTTCTTCATTTATTTAGCCACACAGGACAGCACTTTTCAGCAAATAAAAGTTAGTGAGTAAATTTTATATAATTAAAAACTTGAACATGTAGTCAATGATAGAGATGTAATAAACATTTGTTGATTTATGAATAGATGTTGGATGTCCTCAGAGAAACCTATCTTTAAGGGACTTGTCCTAAAGGAAGATGTAACAGGGGATGAATATCTAAACCCTAGAACAATATTGAAGTCCCCAGAGCAAGTCTTGAGAAGAATGCCAGTTGCTATCAGAGTTCATGCTGGCTATCTTGTACTTATATCTGGGCCCCATGGAGAGAAGGGACTGTAAATAAAAACTGAAAGAGAAGTCTGACCTAGCTCTGAAGTGCACTGGGGTGGGGGCGGGTGGGGCAGGTAGAGGGGTGCTAAAATAGTGCAATACAAGAAAAAATTCTGTTTTTCTTGGACACCTCCCTCCTCTCTCCTGCCCTTCCTCTAGGATGGCTTGGACCAATGCAAAGCATTCTGAAGGCCCAAAGGAGAGATACCGACCCTGCTGGGCTGATAACGGCCCCAAATGGACGGACATCCATGCTCCTGGAAACTCGGGTACTAAGGAGAAAATAGGGAAGTTTCCCTGGTGCCTAGCAGAGTGTTCGGACACCGGAGAATTCCATTTGAGAGGTGCGATGCTGGGATTGAGAATGTCTTGAAGGATTTCTGAGGACTTGGCAGAGGGCTAAGAACAGCAGATTGGTGAGACAACTGGCATGGTATAGATAGCTAGTTTAAAGTGGACTTACGCATACCCCATGGAATGATGAGGAATATAGAAATGCTGTTTACAGAGAGGAAGCTAATTTATTTTGTTAGCCTGATTTTTTTGTTTTCAAATATCTCAGAGAAGTAGGGAGGTAACAGTAACTGAGTTGACCATATAATAATTTATTTTAGCAGCACGAAATAGATTAGTTATTCTGTAAGTGCCATCCTCCTACAATATTTGCATGGTCAAAATTCCATTCTATTACAATTTCTTGTTCCACAAAAGAGGATTTATAAGGCAATGAAACTCTGAAAATATAGTCTATCTCAGCCTAATATACCAGTAGATAGTTAAAAAGGGGGAAAAAAAGGAAAGGAAAGGAAAAATGCTAAAACAAGCACCTATGGCTCTATGCCTAGATGTTTTATTTCTTTGAAAAACCTGTTGGAGATCAACACCTGCATATTTTCCAACATGATCTCATTTTATAATGGGTGTTTGGTGAGTAGACTGTGGTTCCAGGTGTCATTGTCTCACCATTCTCTGGCATTCAGAAATGTATCATTTACATGACAAATGACTGCACCCATCTTGGCAGGGAAGTCTTTCTGCTGTAGGAAGATATGCAGAAAGGGACCTGCAGCTGAAGCCAGTTTAGCATAACTCCTGTCTGCTTGGCTAGTTCCTTTTGGACTTCTCTTTGTATCTGTGGGGTAAAGGCCCTGAATATATTGGTTCATACTGAAGCTAAGGCAATAAACAGTAAGCTAAGAAACGCGTGCTAACCTTTGAGTTAGATCTGCTTTTATGTTAGTAATCCAACAGACGCTTCTGCTGTATAAATGAAACAGAGACTATTTCTGAAAAACTTAAAGTGGGTCAGTGATGACATATCTTAATATTCCTCTAGTTCTTCTGAAGTGTTCATGAAAATTGAAATACTGGTCCCCATAGAGCACATATAATCCGTTCTTAATACTTTCCTTTCCAAAACTCTATGCTACAGACTGGAGAAAAAAAGAACCCCCCCCAAAAAATAAACAAACAAAAAAATCTACCTTTGTATCGATATTGCAATTGATCAGGTGTGCAGCTATCAGATAGGCTCTTTCTCATAAACCACCTCCTCACCACTGCTTTGTTTCAACGTGAACACACTGCACAAAGTGTGAAAAGTATTTAGAAAAGATGTATGAAAATATACCTCCTTTAGGTCTTTCCTTAAGTGTACAGAGAAGGGAGGGCACAGCTGTTTGTGGATGGTCTGTTTTATGTGAGTAGTTGAACAAAGGAAAAAAAAAACAGGCAGAATGTATGGAGACAGACTTAGGTGAGAATTGGAACAAAGAGACTTTAAAAGCCACATCTGAAACCATAGGAAAAGAAAAAAATCTCCAGCTAAAACGCTAGACAGATGATACTATTTGCAATCTTCATTTACTAAGTAAATCTTACTAAACCCTTACCAGGCACTGGAAGTAAATTTCCTGTCCTCCAAGAGCTTATAAACTTCTTGGGGAAAGTAAAGTTCTATATATATAAGAAAGAGCTTTCAACTATGATTTTTTATTATTATTATCAGAAGAAAAGATATTCTAAAATGCTCACTAAGCAGGTTAAGTGCCTTTAAAAATTTATCTATGTCCAAATTTAACTTAAAGGCCCATAAATACATAGTCTAACCAAAGTTTATTTTCCTTTTTTTTTTTTTTTTGGCTTTTTGCCTTATCTAGGGCTGCATCTGTGGCATATGGAGGTTCCCAGGCTAGGGGTCTAACAGGAGCTGTAGCTGCCAGCCTTCACCACAGCGACAGCAATGCGGGATCTAAGCCGTGTCTGCAACCTACACCACAGCTCACGGCAATGCCGGATCCTTAACCCACTGAGCAAGGCCAGGGATCGAACCTGCAACCTCATGGTTCTTAGTCGGATTCGTTAACCACCGAGCCACAACAGGAACTCCCAAAGTTTATTTTCTAAGTTTCAAATATCCAACTGTATATTCAACCTCTCCATTGGATGTTTCAAGGGCCTACAATAGTCAACATGTTTAAGATCAAACTGGTAATTTTCTAATGAAAACAGCTCGTATTTGAGTGTTTTCTATCACACTATCTGATCCTACCATGCATTCAGATACTCAGAACAGAAATCCTGTTTTTCTCTGAATCAGCTATGACATTTCCTTCTTCCTCATTTACATATCTAATTCACTACCATTTCTTGTCTCTTCTGTTAAGCCTCTTAAATCTGAGCATGTTTCCTTCGGTGACACCACTGTTTTCTAAGCTACAGTCTTCTATCATTTAGATTCCTCTGTTGACCTAGAAACTGGTCTTTTCCCATCGACTTTGGACTCTTCTCATTCTTTCTCTGCACTGCCGAGAAATTTTATTTTTCTGAAAAAGCAATTCATATGTTATTCTCTCTAAGGGATTCTTTCAATGTCTACCATGCTTTTAGGGTAGAGATCAAATCCCTTACTAAAGCAGACCAGTTCAGGGGCTCCCTTGGGCAGCGAGTTAAGGATCCAGTGTTGTCACTGCAGTGGCTCTGGTCTCTGCCGTGGTGCATGTTTGATGCCTGGCTTGGGAACTTCCACGTGCTGCAAGTGTGGCCACCAACTAAACAAAACAAACAAAAGCAGATCAGTTGATTTCTTTTAGAAATAAGTGATAGACAAGGTAGCTCAAATTAGCTTAAGCAAATAGGATTTTTCAACTGTGTTTTTGTAAAAGTCTAAGAAAGTGGCTTGCCACTTTCTGACATAACTTAAATCACCTGTTCCCTTTTCTCCATCCAGCAGAGCCTAGATACCTTAGGGTCCCTGACACCCTCATTTGATGTTAATAAGAAATAATTATTTGTCATTTTAAGCCACTGATATTTTGAGAATCCCTCCCACCCCTGCTTAACCTAGGGAAAGCTGAATATAGAATTTAGTCTATAAATATGGTATCTTTAAATATGTTTTCTGCCAAACAAAACACTAAAATATGTGGCACTGTGTGGGCAGGGAGAAGGCAGTAAGAACACTGTTATAAGATACTGGAAAAAGGAAGACCACAAAATTCTGCTGTGAAATATTTGATAAAGTGATCATTTAGAAGGCAGAATATGTAACTTTGAGCTTTAGGTTAAAAGGTTTTGATTGAACAATGGTAGTTTGAGTTGGTCATTATTTGCTCCTCTTGGAAAAGTAGTTCAAGTATGAAATGAGCTCAGGGGAAAAAAAAAATTCCAAGTGAGAAAGAAAGGAGAATACAGAAGCTTAGGGACTTACAGAGTTGAAAATCCATCTGTCAAAAGATTTTCAAATTAAGGTCAAACTCAAAGGTAAAAACCAAATCAAGGGTGTGGTCAAACATAATCAAGAGGTTATATTTCTGAACAAAGACTAAATCAAAGGAACAAATGTCAAACTTTTCCTTAAGTCTGATTTTATTTAAGTGGCGTTCAGTAAATCCCTTCATTTCAACAAAATTTCTTAAAGAGAACAGTGAAGTGCTGTGGTCTCAGGGAAACTGATAAACACAAAGAACCTAAACTAAGTATAGAAAGAGGTATGTATCTCAGGAAAAATTGATAGTTTGCCTGCTGTCATGGAGAGCCGGCTAGAATCAAAGAGATAAAAACCAGCAAAGTTTCTGAGAGAGAAGAATCACCAAAATGCTACGTATCTTTGTTAAAAAGACTGTAAATATCCTATGTGTAAAATTTCCCTTAGTTCTTGAACTCTCCCTGGTCGAAAAATTTGCTTAATGGTGAGGAGGGCACACACCAAGGCCATCTTAAACTATGGCCAAGAAGAATATCCCCAAGGACAGAGCTAAGTACCAGGGACAGAGCTGTTAATTCTTTGGGACAGAACTGGAGCCTGGTCAAGGAACATTCCCTAGCTCAAGGTCAGTATCAAACTTGCCCAGTGGGACTTCAGGATGTCTAAGAAAGAGTGATTACTGTGAATATTTCTCTCCTTCTATGTGAATATCCACTGGGACTACCCTGCCCTTGTTCCCTCATGTAGTACTACGAGTATGTAGGGTAGCAGATAACCCGTCTTAACTCGAAGTTATTTGATTCAAGAGAAGCTCTAACAACATCTCATTTGGGTCACAGAATCTTGGGCTTTGATCCTATTCTTCCTTCAAGAAAAGGCATTTGGTTTCTTTGGGGAGGGAGGGAGTGTATATTCTGCCTTAGTACGGAAATGAGTACTGTGGTAGGTTGTATTATTGGTTCACAATCATTCATTCCCTCCCCTCATTTGCCATTTTTCCTGGTCCCACAGTCTTCGGGTATGGCCATGGGGCACACTTGGCAATTTGATATGAACATTTGTGATTTTTTCTCATATCTGAACACAGGTTTAACTGAAGCTGAGTGACTCGACTAGGGTCCTCAGATTCTGGTTGAGAAGACATATGAAGCCAAGCCTAGCTCATCCAAAGCAGAGCCATGACTGAGCCCAGCAGAGCCAAAATGGAGCTGTGAACCTCATGTAATGTATATGAGAAATTAATACTTGTTACACTGTTTAAAAATCATTCTTAATACTGTTTAACCCAGAAAAATACCTATTTCAAATATCTTAAAATTTAATAAAATTAGAAAATTGTTAGAATACTAGGTGAAAACAGCAGGGTATAAATTTGTATGTACAGAATGATTCCAATTATGTAGAAAGATATTTAGAGCTATGTATATGATGTGACAGAAAACCACTAAATGGTTATTTTTAAATAGCAGATTTAAGAGAGATTTGGGGCTTCTTATTTGGATAATCTAGGTTCAGTCCCTGGTTCAGCCACTTACTAGCCATATGATTTTGAATTAAACAATTTAACTTTTCTTCCTTTGACCATATCTGTGTCTACCTCACTGGAATATTGTAGAATTAAGTAAAGTAGGAATGCATTTTAATGTGTTAAAAAAATCAGCACAGTACTTCAGGGTAAGCTGTAAATAAATATTAGCTAATATTATGATTACTATTTTGATAGTTATTTGATAATTTCCTATACTTCCCACATTTTTATACTGGATATATGTTCCTTTTAATAAAAAGTCAAAATTATAAATGTAGGAAGATTAAACTGCCAAGCTCTAGCATGAAAACAGCATAAAATGCTAAATCGCCTCTTGATAATACAGAATGGCACGTAGTCAAAAGAATAGTGAGCAGCTAGTAGGATGAGCCCAGAGCAGCAGTGTTCTTGCTGGTTGTTCTGATTAACAGGATATGGTCATCAGAGAAGCTGTCTGATTAATTTTTATGTACTGTAAAGAATAAGTTGAAAGTGACCTAGAAATGAGAAAAAGGACAAGAGGAGTCATTGCAAAAGATATTTCTCTCTGGAAACTTAAGAACAGTCTTTGTACCCAGTGGGATGCAGTTTGATGAAGTCCTGGCTTATGTGCTAGGAAAAATACCTAATAAAGACTTGATGCCTGCAGAGAGGGAACAGGCTGAAATCTAAGCTTTTACACCTCTTTAATGGGAAACAACCCAGAGACTGTGACTTTTTAGGAGAGTTAGAGGATATCATAAGTATAGATACTTACAAGGTCTCTAAGATGAAAAGGGTCTTCTGAGGTCAAAACTGCCAGAATCTCGCTGGGTCAGCAGTGAATAAAACAGACCCAAGATGTTTTTTATAAGAACTAGAAGCATAAATATAAGTATATTCAGATCCTAAAGATTGTGATACAAGAGTAGACATTATTTTTCATAAATTATTTTCATAATGCAATATATTCCAGAACACATTTTTTATTATATGACACTGTGAAAAGAACGCTAAACAAGGAGCCATAAAATCATTTAATTTGACTCCTAAATTGCACCATGACTTTGTATGTGATACCGTCTTGGGCTGTCAGATGCTTCATTTTTATGAAATTATGGCTGCCTTACATGATCTTTTATGTACCTTTTCTTTCTTTTTCACATTCTTTCATTTCTTCAGCATCTTGATACAGAGACATATTTTGCTTAACATTAGTGTATAACTACAGATAATTGATGCCTAAAAATATGCACTTTTAAAATTGAAGTGTAGTAAGTATTAAATGTAGTTTACAAGTCATATGAATGCAACTCAGTGCATTTCAAAAGTGCACAACCATATAATCATCACAATAGATCGAGAATATTACCAGCAACCCAGGTATTCTCTCCTATCTCCTTTGAGTCACTACTCTTTTCCAAGGGTAACCATTGTCCTGTGTAGAAAATATTGTCCTATAGCAGGAAATATTTTTGTCTGTTCCTGAAGTTTATAATGATAGAGCCATACAGCATGTCTTTTTTCAGTCTTTCTTCGCGCAATATTACAGACATCAGATTTTAACAAAGACTTGTAAAACTACAAGTAGGTAAGATTTTTTGTTGTTGTTGCTGTTTTTTGCTTTTTAGGGCTGTACTGTGGCATCTGGAAATTCCCAGGCTAGGGACTGAATTGGAGCCACAGCTGCCAGCCTACACCACAGCCACAACAACGCAGGATCTGAGCCCCATCTTCGACCTACACTGCAGCTAATAGCAACGCCAGATCCTTAACCCACTGAGCAGGGCCATTGATCAAACCCATACTTCGTGGATTCTAGTTGGATTCATGACTGCTGAGCCACAACGGGAACTCCCCAAGTAGATAAGATTTTAGTTGAGATGACACAGACGGAAAATGGAACACTAAATGTACTGCTAAAATCTGGAACCTATAATCTAAAAAAGTACCATCCAGAGTAACAGTTTTCTCACATTACAGGAATTGATCTCAAGTAAAATAAACAAAAATTAAGCTAAACTAATAGGTGAGCCAGACAGCTTAGTCCAGTCTCCCAATTTGTATAAGCAAATGCCACATTTTTGTTAGTTTAAAATGTCTTTTGAAACTGTTTAAAATTAAATTTTACTCAATTCAACGAACTTATTGGTATCTTGCTATTTAGAATGTATGATATTAGTAGGTAAGAATAAACACCATGATTAAAAGTACAGTTTTGGAGTTCCCATTGTGACTCAGCAGTTAATGAACCCAACCAGCATCCATGAGGATGTGGGTTCAGTCCCTGGCCTTGCTTAGTGGGTTAAGGATCTGGCATTGCCATGAGCTGTGGTGTAGATCTCAGACACGGCTTGGATCCCATGTTGCAGTGGCTGTGGAGTGGTTACAGCTTCGATGGGACCCCTAACCTGGGAACATCCATATGACATCGGTTCAGCCCTAAAAAGACAAAAAAAAAAAAAAAGATATGGCTTCTATTAATGTAAGCTTATAAAGTATTTTAAATCAAATTATTTTTGTCTGAGTAGAATACATGAATTACCAATAGAATTATACTTTTTGGTAGAAGTTGAGGAATAAATAAAAACAGAAAAGGGGTAGCTTGCTGGAGAGTACAGAAAAATAGTTTCACATTAACTGGAAGATATAGGGAATTCTAGAGAGCTGCCACTGGTGGTAGAAGTTGGAGATTGCAATGGAGTTGAAAATATGGAGAATGTGGATGGGCTAAACCATGCGATTATGCCTTCCAACCAAAGGGGATAACCTAAGAAAAAAAAAAAAAAGCATCAGTTATCTATTGCTTCATAACAAATACTCCAAGAAGAAATTCCACATGTAGACTGGAGCATCTGTTCCTGCCTAAAGTTTTCAGTCTGTAGGCCTGCCCTACAAATTTCAGACTTGCCAGCCTCCACAGTCATAAGAGCCAATTCCTTGTGTATACACACAACACACACACACACACACAATTATATCATATCATCAGTGAATGAATAAAAGCTTATTTTTACTTCCAAAAGACAAAAACAAAGCAAAAATTTTAAAAAAATATTCCAAAATTTAGTGGCTTAAAACTTATTTTACTTATGTTTTTACAGTTTGGGCAGGGATTATCTGGGGTGGCTTGTACTTGTTCCATAAGTTGTTTTGTTGTTGTTGTTACTTTCTTTTGTTTCTGCTGCACTTGTGGCATGTGGAAGTTCCTGGGCCGGGGATCAAATCCACACCACAGCAGTGATCTGAAGCAATGCAGTGACAATGCCTGATCCTTAACCCACTGACCCACAAGAGAACTCCAGTTCCATGAGGTTTTAGCTAAGGTAAATGCACTGTCCAATATGGCTCGCTCTTGTGGCTAGAAGGCAGGTGCTTATGAGTTGCTGGAAGTTCAGTGGGGCTGTGGGTCAGAGGGATCTTTGGTGGCAGTGATCCAAAAGTGAAGATTTCAAGGGAGCAGGCAAAAATGCGGACATTTTTATGATCTAGCCTTGGAACTCACATAGCATCACTTACCCTATGCTCTAATAGTTGGGATTGTCACAAAAGCCTACACAATTTCAAAGAAGTACATAGACACTGTCTCCTGGTGGGTGAACTTTAAATTTCTAGAAAACATGTGGCAGAGAGTAGAATGATAGTTGCCAGGGACCAAAGAGGGTGGGGAAAGTGGGAAGAAGTTGGTAAAAGTTTGAAAACTTTTACTTATAAGATGAATAAAGTTTGACAATTGATATCTATCTATCTAATCTATCTGCCTATTTATCTATCTATGTAGCATGTATAGTGTAGTGATAATGGTTGATAGTACTGTTTGTGTAATTGACACTGATTGGCTAAGAGAGCAGATCTTAAGCATTCTTCCGTCCTCTCCACCCCAAAAAGGTAAATATGTGAGATGATCAATGTGTTAATTATCTAGATTGTGAGCATCCTTTCACAGTATATACATCAAGCCATCACACTGTACACATTAAATTTATTACAATTTTATTTGTCAGTTATTCCTCAGTAAAGCTAAAAATGAAATAGAAATTATGTAAGACGGGAGATATTTTTGGGGTCCATCTTTGGAAAATAAAATATGCCACTGAAGCCACTGTCTGTCATCTGGCCACAGTAAATATCACCTCTTCACATTTGCAAAATATACTTGCCTTCTTCCACAAATCTCCCTGCATACTCATTGTATTATGGAATAAGCCTCATACTCAGACTTGAGGTTTGTTAGTTCCATGTGTACCATTTTTTTAGTTAAAAAAACCGTGAACTAAAGAGATGAATTATGACCTTTTCACACACCCAACATACAATGATAGGACAAGCATGAGACAATCAGTATAGACACTCTCACTCAAAACAAAGGGAAATAAGGTCACAGCAGTCACTGATCCATGTCAATCCTGAAACATACTACCAGTGTCTCGATTATGGTTAATTACTACTCTGAGTGTTACTCTCTGGGATCTTGGCTCTACTGCCTAAAATCTTAGTTCATTCTCTCTCTCTCTTTTTTTGCCTTTTTTTAGGGCTACACCCACGGCACATGGAGGTTCCCAGGCTAGGGGTCAAATCAGATCTGTAGCTGCCAGCCTACATCACAGCTGAAGCAACACCAGATCTGAGCTGCGTCTGCGACCTACAGCACAGCTCACAGCAACAGCAATCTTTAATCCACTGAGCAAGGCCAGGGATCAAACCTGCGTCCTCATGGATCCTAGTCAGATTCATTTCTGCTGAGTCACAGGGAGAACTTCCGTTCTTTCTTTTCCAGAAAACAAACAAACAAGAATCAATAAAAATTGAGATTGAAACTGAATCACTTCCTCATCCTGGTTTATGTCCATAAAATTATGGAAATTCAAAGAATTTTTTTCATTTTGTATTGTGTCTGTCCCTTTTGGTACAAGCTGGCAGTACTTCTACAACATATTTCTCTTAGTGTTGTGGTTTTTTGTGTGAATCTTACTGTGGTTCTCTCCACTAGAGAAAAGCCATAACTTTAAGAGGCTATTGTGAGACAATATCACTAAGATTCTTAGAAGCTCTGTTATAATAGAGGGAATCTGTGAATCATTCATTTATAATCTTAAGAGGGCCATTTGTCTGAAAGGCTCTGTGAATCTCAGCCTTACATCTTTCTGAGGCCTTATAAAAAGTTCATAGATTCCCATTTAGGATTTGTTCTTTGACTTGAGGCCCTGTCCTAATATGCAAATCATTTTTGTCAAGATTGTATTTAAGAATTAGAAGTGATTTTATTTTTTAATACAGTACATCTTGGCTTTTTTATAGTTAACAGTTTATTCTTAGCTCAGCTCTAACTTCTTACATTTTGTCAGAAGCAATGAGAAAAAATAGAGACATAACTTTTAAGATTTTGCATAAAAATGTTCTTAGTTACATTATTGCAATCATTGAGTACATTTCTTATTATCTACCTTCCTGCATGTAACAGAGTTGCCAAACTTTCTGCCACACCAGAGCACAGATTTCCTCCCCTTCAAATTTTCATTATCAGTTGTCTTACTCTCCTTGAAGTCTCCACCAAGAGCCTCTCTGAGGCCCTTCAGGGCCTTAGAGCTTACTAAGAGTCTCCTCACAGCCCTTCCAGCTTCTGCCTGCCATTCAGCCCCAAAGCAATCGCCTTGTCTGAGGATTTGTAGAGCAGCAGCCTAGTTCTGGGTACAAAAATCAGTGACAGTTCATACTCGTGCATGATAAACCACCTCAACATTTTAATACCACACACTGGCTCTATGAAGCAGAAATCTGAGAAGAGCCTAGATAAATGGTTCTTGTTTGAGTCTCTCATGCAGCTGTGGCTGGATAGTGCTGTGGCAAAACTGGAGTATCTGGGAGCTGGTTAGGCATCCCTTTCTCTTTACACAGTCTCATAGATAGATTCTCCATATGTTTGCTCTGTGTGGGGGTAGTCAGCTTCCTTTCCATGCTGTTTGAGTGTTAGCAAGTTGAGCAATGTATGTAGTCTTTTCTTACTTAGCCTTGGGATCATGAAGTATCATATCCATCTCATTCTACTGGTTATAAATCATAGATCCATAGATGTAAAGAGAAGGAAATTAGATTCCACACTTGAAAAATCTTTATTGGAGTTCCCATTGTACCTCGGTGTAAACAAATCTGACTAGTATCCATGAGGATGCAGGTTTGATCCCTCTCCTTGCTCAGTGAGTTAAGGATCTGGAGTTGTTGCTGTGAATTGTGGTGTAGGTCACAGACATGACTTGGATCCAGCATTGCTGTGGCTGTGGCTTAGCCTGGCAGCTACAGTTCCAATTCTACCCCTAGCCTGGGAAACTCCATATGCTGCCGGTGCAGCCCTAAAAAGAAAAAAAGAAAAAGTTTATTAGATAAGGTTAATAATATGCTGAATTGTGTGTTTTTAAAGTGCTGTTCTCATGATCTTTTGAAGAATATGCAGTTTGGAGAAAGCAGATCTATAAAGCAGGGACACTAGTTAGAAGGCCAACAATTTGAAAAAGGCTCAGTTAAATATAGTGGTTTGTGCAGATTTTAATAAATACATTTAGGAAGCATTTTTAAGGTAACCTGGAAAGAAGTTGGATGTGAATCTGAAAGGGAAAGTGTAGCCAAGTGATGATTTGGAAGATAATTACAGAATTTACTCTGATGCAAATAGAATAAGAAAAGCAGGTTTGGAATTTGAGAAAGATAATGTTTTTGTCACTCATTTGACCTGCCACCTCTGGCTTATGCCAAGTTCCATACCTGCATAGGTTGGTGTGGGGACCTCTATTCTGTCCCCAAAATATCAAAAGTTTAATTACCCTGGTTTCATAAATGCACTTCTCTGCTCTAGGCTCCATCTTCCTATCCAAGATTCAGTACTGACTTTAAGTGTTATTTCTTCTTAGTTTCCTACAGTCTTTCAATGGTTCTTCAGCCCTTCATTGTCTTTTAGGATCTTGACACTTCTGAAGTACTGGTAAGTTATTTTTCACATTTTCTCAGTTTGAGTTTGTCTAATATTTTGTTGTCATTAGATGTGGTTATGCTTTTTTGGCAAGAAAACCATATGAATGATACTGTGTTTTTCTGAGTGCATCATATCATGAGTGCATGATGATGATGTTTTTACTCTTGATATCCTTGATCACTTGGTGAAGGTGTCTTCTGTGGGCTCCCTCTACTGTAGCATTACCATCCATCCTTTTTTAGTTGGTCAATATTTGGGGAGAGATACCTTGATATAAAGCAAATTCTACTTCTCAATGTCTCAAGAAGAGACATAGCACCAACTAACTGTAGCATCCATCAGTAAATCTGGTCTGTAGAAATTATTACTATGATATTTGCTTAATGCTGAGTTTCTATTTTCCTCTTTCCTTCTATATTTACTAATTGAGGTTCTATTATTATCCTTGCCCCCCAATTGAGTAGTTATTTATATCAATATGGAGTTGTAGATCTTTCTTTTACATTATGGGTTAAATTTTAATATTATCATTATTTATGTTGATGCTCAAACTCACACTTAGCAAAAGATGCTTTTACACTGGGGGAAATATGGGAACTGAAAATGAGGGAGATTCAGATCTGTATACATTAAGACCAGTTTTCACTGAGTGTATTTATCCACATTATTTTACATATTAATTCTAATTAGTTTCTTGATTAGCATATCTGGATGATTTTTGTCTAAGTTAAAGTTATATAGTGAAATTGCAGCATAGTATAAAATTATGGATTAGGGAAAGCTTTTCTCATCTTGGGGAAATCAGGGCTTGTTATTCTTGTTCACTGACTCTTATTGGCAGTTGAGAAATGTCCAATGTTATAAGAGAAATAAAATAACATAAAATAAAATCAACAAGGAAAGGCAGGTTTTATTTACAATTTCACATAACCTTGAGAAGTATGGGCCTCAGGGACAAATGGAAGTAGGAGTTTTTGAACATGTTCAGGACTCCTGCTCTATCTACATTACAGCTGCTTTCTGTGTTATTAGATGCAGGTTTCAAATTACTTTATTTTGGGAACTTGGCTTCTAGCAGCTGCCATGCCTCCTGTGGCATAGTTTAGTCATCAAATACCTGAATCTGTTCAGCCAAATCAACAGAGTTATAAAGATGGAATATTTGTCATGGCTTGGATTACATGCTTACCCCTGAACAAGTCAATAGGGATCAGGAGACATGAATCTATGGTTAGGACCCCTCAAGATAATCATATATGGTTGAAGTATGGGAGAAATATTTCCCCCCGAAAGGAAATTTGGTCTCAGAGAATGAGTACTCAGGATATAAACCACAGTCCCTCGTCTTAGACAACAATTTTAAAGATAAAAAAGAATCCAGGAGTTCCTGTCGTGGCTCAGCGGAAAAGAATCCGACTAGGAACCATGAGGTTGCGGGTTCGATCCCTGGCCTTGCTCAGTGGGTTAAGGATCCAGTGTTGGCGTGAACTGCGGTGTAGTTCGCAGATGTGGCTCGGATCCTGTGTTGCTGTGGCTGTGGCGTAGGTCGGCGGCTACAGCTCCTGTTAGACCCCTAGCCTGGGAACCTCCATATGCCATGGGTGTGGCCCTAAAACAACAAAAAGCAAAAAAAAAAAAAAGAATCCATTATTTGTGTGTGCGTGTGTGTGTTAGGGAATAGTCTGTGCAAATGAAATTGGATCCTGGAAGTCAAGGAGACCCAAGAAAGCATGATGTATCAGAGGAGCCAGGAGGACTAATGGAGCTGGTGTACAGGATGTTACAAAGTGTTAAGAGATGAGATATGTATAGCAAGAAAATGAGGTGTGTCATAGGAAATGAGCTCATAAACAGTTGAGTTTTCCAGAGGTCCTATTGTAGCTCAGTGGGTTAACAACCCAACTAGTATCCATGAGGATGTGGGCTTGAACCCTGACCTTGCTCAGTGGGTTAAGGATCTGGTGTTGCTGCAAGCTGCAGTGTAGGTTGCCGATGTGGCTCAGATCTGGCATTGCTGTAACTGTGGCATAGGCCTACAGCTGCAGCTCTTATTAGACCGCTAGCCTGTGAACTTCCATATGCCACGGTAGCAGCCCTAAAAAGAAAAAGAAAAAGGGATTGGGTTTTAAAATTTTATTTATTTTCTAATTTAAATATAGTTGTATACTATTCTTTTTACAAGTGTACAGTAGAATGATTGGCACTTTTTAAAGGTTATACTCCATTCCCAGTAACTATAAAATATTAGCTATATTCCCGGTGTTGTACAATATAGCTTTGTTGCTTGGTTTATACCTAATAGTTTGTACCTCTTATTCTCTCCCCCCTGTATTGCCTTGCTCGCCATTGCCTCTCCCCCCACCTCCCTTCACTGGTAACCGCTACTTTGTTCTCTGTAATCTGTGAGTCTGTTTCATGAAATGCTCAGAAGTTTGAACTTTATCCTGGAGCTGGAAAAGATCTATTTATATATTTATTTTTGTCTTAACTAGGACAGCAACATTATCAGATTGCATTTTGCAAAGCAATGATTTTGCCAGCAGTTATTGGATAGGTCAGAGGCAGAAAGTTCTATTTAGGTGAAGAAGGAGGAAAGAGCTCCACCTAGGGGCAGTTTAAACAAAGAAAATAAAAGGAAAATCAACAGCTCCTTCAAGCTTATTTTATCTGAAAGAAATAGTTAAGCCAAATAGGATTCCTGGTTTTGGTTTGCCAAATGAATAAATGATTATGTTATTCACAAATAATGTGATCATCCACCATAGTTTGCCTAGCACTGCCCAAGCCTGCATGCGTTGTCCCAGCATAAGTATTAAGCAGTGACCCCGTTTGCTCTCAGTGTGTCTTGTTTTGATCATTAGATTATTTATGGAGAGTAAGATTGCAGAAGCAGAAATGGATTTGAGGGAGAAAATAATAAACTATTTCAGATCATGTGTTCGTGCTAAATCCAATTGCAGATGACCATATCAATCTGATTAAATGCTCCAGTGTATTGTAATTAATTTGCCTGTGTTGATTAGATCAGTTGTTTTACACTCTGAATAAGGATTTGGTATCTAAGTTGAACTGTTTGTTTCACTTTATTCCTTCTCTATTGACTGCATATTTAGCTCTAACCAACTATCTTATCAATGTACACTTTGGCACAAGAGAGCTTGAATTAGAATATATATATATTTGTGTGTGTATGTGTATGTACATATGTGTATATATTATATATATATGCACATGTACATATATATATATATATATCTCAGTTAACACCAATTTGTTACAATTCTTGAGGAAAAAAAACCTCAAAAACTAAAATCCTAATAGTGATGGAGAGTCCATGCTTTTGCATGAGAAGTAAAGCATATGTGCAGGGAACATACTTTCTAAGTGATAACCTTAGGTATTTGGTCTGACAAAATTGTTTTATGATGTTTCTCATGCTGCTTCTTTTCTGCTACTAAATGCGGAAGATGAAGTAGACCACAGATTTGGAATTTTAATGGTTTACATTGACAAAGGAACAAAATCTTTTAAAAAAATACTCCTTTATTGCCTTGTTTAATTAACATCTTTAATGTAAATGATACTGAATTTCTTACTTTCATTTCTTTTTCACATTGCATTCTGGACATCTTCCACAAAATATAAAAAGTAGCACATTAATTTAAAAAGCATATATCCTTTTCCCTGGATTAAATTTAAAATGTTTGCTTTGCTAAATTTCCTCCTATATTATGTATATACATTCCTTAGGTGAAAAATAACAAATTAAGCCAGAATATCTTGAAAATAAATTTATTTCTCCTCAAATTCATCACTCAGCCTCAGGATATGTTAAGTTTCAACAGCTATATACTTCATAGCTTTATAAATGTTTCTGCTATTTTCCAACACAGTATTTGTCACAAAAATTGTTATAGTTTTACAGATCACCTAAGAATTTTAAAAATGCAAATATATAAACATTCTCCCTAATTTTTGCCACATGCAAAAAACCCTGATCATTCCAATGAAAAAAATAATAGACATTCTAGAATTTCCATTGTGGCTCAGTGGTAACAAACCCAACTAGTAACCATGAGCAGGATTCAATCCCTGGCGTCACTCATGAGTTAAACATCCAGCACTGCCATGAGCTGTGGTGTAGTTTGCAGACACATCTCAGATCCTGTGTTGCTGTGACTGTGATGTAGGCTGGCAGCTGCAGCTCCAGTTCAACCCCTGACCTGGGAACTTCTATATGCTGCACGTGTGGCCTTAAAAAGCAATAATAATAATGACGATAATAATAAATACCCTGAAAAATAATGTTAAATATTCTTCTGAACCTCCAAATCATTTTGTGTTAAATAGTGAACAGACATGGGATGAATTGAGTTTTAGCGATATACTATGAAAATAGTATGTTAAATATTTTTGGCTTTATAAAGAATGATAGGAGTTCCCATCCTGTCTTAGCAGTTAGCAAATCCGACTAGGACCCATGAGGTTGTGGGTTCGATCCCTGGCCTTGCTCAGTGGGTTAACAATCTGGCGTTGCCGTGAGCTGTGGTGTAGGTCACAGACGCGGGTCGGATCTGGCATTGCTGTGGCTGTGGTGTAGGCCGGCAGCTGTAACTCCTATTAGACCTCTAGCCTGGGAACCTCCATATGCTGCGGGTGCGGCCATAAAACAAACAAACAAAAAAGAATGATAAAGGAGTTCCATGGTGGCCTAGTGATTAAAGATCCGGTGTTGTCACTGCTGTGGCTCAGGTTGGATTCCTGGCCAGGGAACTTCTTCATGCCACAAGTGTGGGGAAAAAAAAAAAAGAAAGAAAGTTTCCCCTGTGATTGATAGTGAATATTTTTATATCTTTAACATGGGAATGTAAGTTTAAGCTTCAAGAACCTATGTAGATGAGGAGATGTTAGTCAGAGGGTAATAAGTTCCAGTTATAAAATGAATACTTTAGTGTAATTTAGTGTACAAGATGGTGATTGCACTATGTTTCGTAGGTACTCAGTATGTTGGATTAAAGAATAACTGTATGTGAAGTAATGTCTAGATATGAGCCATATGAACATGGCTTTTGCAGGGTTCAGCGACCTAAGAAAACCGTGTGCATGCATTTTTGCACTGAAAGTCGAAGTGTGTTAAACCCTCTTAACTGTTAAGACATGGAGTTGGGCTACTAGAAATAGTGTTTATGAACATAATGCATATGGACTGTATCTCATTTTTGTGCCCCAGTGCCTACCACAATAGCAGTAAGGGTAAATGATTAATGGATAAAAAGATGATTAATGTGTTCATTTATTACTGAGAAAATTAGAACATTTGCAGTTTTGACTGAGACAATATGGAGTCTTAATATAGCTTTGAAATTGCTAAGAGTGTTTAAACAGCAAATATAGGGTATGTAGCCCATATGCCATTGATTTAAAAAATCAGATCTCTGATTATGTAATAATCTGGCTTGCTTACCTCTCACTCTTGGTATAATCAGTACATAAGGTGAAAGAAAAAAGAGTACACCTATTCAGATATTAACTGTATTTTCCTAAAATAGAATTCTCCGCTAGGATTCTGAGAGACAGCAGTTTTAGAACTAAGTGTATGGAAGGACAGTTTAACTGAAATATCTTCTATTTTTCTGACTGCTGGTGGTAATCTGGTTGGCTAATGAGTGTCTATGTCCTTGCTCATTGCTCATGTTTCTTCTGCTTTGCCACACAACACCTGAGTATGACTTTTCCAGATGGAGGATATTCTTCAGTCAAGGATATAAAAAATGACTCTAAAAAGGAAGGAAAAAACTATGATTTCAGCATATTAACATTTCATCATCATTTACGTACTTTACTTTCTATATATTCCTAACTAACAATCTCTATTTCAGCCACCAAGAATCTATGCATTGCCAACTCATTCTTGAATAAAATGATGAAATTTTGCTTCCTGAATTTTCAATGCAAAATTTGGCATGCTTGTTTGCATGCAAGGAAGTTTGTGGTTATGGCCAGCATCCACATTTCTCTTCAATGACATTCAAAACATATTTAATTATGAACATCAAAACATATTTAATTATGAACAAAGAAGAATAATATTTAAAGAAATCAAATGGCGTACTTTTTTTTTTTTAAACAAGTCAGTTGCATCTTTGTTTTTCTTCCTCCTATTTCCTGACATTTGTACTACTGTTTTAGTGAACTTTGTTTCCTCACTGTCTCCCATTTGCCATCATCTTTCAGTCTTTGCTTATAGATCTCTCACATTCTGGAGCAGCTCACCATTCTTTTTTTTTTTATTACTATTCAAGTTCTCCATGTTTTATAATATTAAATGCTTGTTTTCTCCTTCCCAAAGCCTTTCAGAAACATTTCAGTCCCACTCGAATTTACTTTTTGCACCTGCTGACAATCTCCTCCTTACTGCTTAATTGTTTTAAACAAATATATATCTAATTTGTCTATGGTAGTAATCAAACTTTTAGTGACAAGGGCTATGTCTTCTAATTTTTAATATTCTCTGTTTCACTAAACTAAGAGGTAAGAACAAGAATCAACAAATATTTTCTGACCTGAAATAAATAGATCTTAAAAAATGCATTTTAGGAATTCCTGCTGTGGCATAATGGGATCAGGTCAGGATAAAATTCAATCCCTGGCCTGCACAGTGGATTAAAGCATCCAGTGTTGCCTCAGCTGTGGCATAGGTGACAAATGTGTCTTGGATGTGATCCCTAGCCCGGGAATTTCGTATGCTGCAGGGAAGCTAAAAAAGAAAAAAAATACATTTTCTTTTAGAAAAACTGTTATCAAATCTTTATGAAAAATGATTTGAGGCTGAGGAGGAGTAAAATGACATGACAGTGTAAAAGAGGTTACTAAATTGGCACCTGAAACTGTGATCACAGAAATTGTATACACACATGAGGAGGGTGATATAAAACACACTTTATTTTGGTTATCTATTGCTGAATAACAAACCTCAAAACTTAAGCCAACAATAGCCATTTATTGTCTTTCTTGGTTTTATGATTTATCTGAGAATGTTTGGGTGGATCTTCTGTTGCATGTGGCATTGGCTGGGGCTGCAACCACCTGGAAGCTACACTGACTGAAACATCCAAGGTGGCTGACTTGCGTGTCTGACAGTTTAATAATGGCTGTTGTCTGCGAATTCAATTGATGTTGATCAAGAGCTGTAGTTCTTATCTGTGTGGGTTTTTTATTTTATTTTATTTTATTACTTTTTTTAAAGTTAACATGATGCTTTTATTTTTTTTTACTACTTAATGAATTTTATTACAATTATAGGTGTACAAAAATCATCACAACTCAATTTTTATAGCATTTCCATCCCAAACCCTTAGTGCATCCCCCGACCCCCCAACTTGTCTCTTTTGGAAACCATAAGTTTTCCAAAGTCTGTGAGTCAGTATCTGTTCTGCAAAGAAGTTCATTGTGTCCTTTTTTTAGATTCCACATGTAAGTGGTAGCATTGGATGTTGGTGTCTCATTGTCTGACTTCACTTCACATGATAACTTCTAGGTCCATCCATGTTGCTATAAATGCCGTTATTTCTTTCCTTTTAATGGCTGAGTAATATTCCATTGTGTATATGTACCACATCTTCCCTATCCACTCTTCTGTCAATGGACATTTAGGTTGTTTCCATGACTTGGCTATTGTATAGAGTGCTGCAATGAACATTGGAATACACGTGTCTTTTCGAGTCATGGCTTTCTCTGGATAGATGCCCAGGAGTGGAATTGCTGGATCAAATGGTAATTTCTACTTTTAGTTTTCTGAGGAATCTCCATACTGTTTTCCACAGTGGTTGCACCAATTTACATTCCCACCAACAGTGTAATAGGGTTCCTTTTTCTCCATACCCTCTTCAGCACTTATTGTTTGTAGACTTTTGGATGATGGCCGTTCTGGCCTGTGTAAGGTGGTACCTCATTGTGGTTTTGATTTGCATTTCTCTAATAATGAGTGATGTTGGACATATTCTCATGTGCTTTTTGGTCATCTGTATGTCTTCTTTGTAGATTTGTCTGTTTAGATCTTCTGCCCATTTTTTGATGTTTTTTTGCTTTTTTTTTCTGGTACTGAGGTCTAGGAGGTGTTTATAAATTTTGGAGATTAATCCCTTGTCAGTCGCTTCATTTGCAAATATTTTCTCCCACTCTGTGAGTTGTCTTTTCGTTTTGTTTACCTCTCCCTATAGTTTTAGGGACACAGTGTCCCCCTCCCTTTTAGGGAAGGGGACCTCTCTCTATAGTTTGGGTTTTCAAAGAATAACAATTGGATTCTGAAATAGAGTGTAACGTGTGTAAAGTAAAAATCACAGGTCTCTAGATACAGCTTTAGTAGTTACACAGCATCACTGCCACAAGAATCTGTTGGTTAAAGCAAGTAATAAGGCCAGACAAAAAGAAAGAAGGAAATAGATGTCATTTCTTGACTGGAGAAATGGCAAAGAATTTGCTGTTGTCTTTAATCAAAAACACCATCTCTGTGATTTTCAACTAAATAAAATTCTAGACATTCATCAAATGACTACCTAATAGGCTATTTTGATGTTAGACTTTTCAACTCTGAAAAGTTAATGTAAATGGCTGAACTGGATTTTCCATCTTGCAATGTTAAATGGCACTTAGATAACCAAAACATTATTTTTAGAGAGGAATATTTCATAATACTAATATCCTTTATCAGGTCTGTGTGAAGCAGGGATAATTACCTTTCTTCCTCCACTTGTACTATAGTGTATAAAAACTTTTAAATTTAAATTTTCTTCATCTTTTTACTTGTCCACTGAAAAAGACAAAAGCCAGGGATTTCTTACAGATTGTGCATCCCCAAAAGTGTTCCCAGACAACATGTCAATCAGTAGCTAGAATGATTAAAAGCTAGAATGGTTTCAGGTTATTGCCTATGCTTTTGTGTACAATTTGATGGACCTAGTTGACATTTTTCTCTGAGAGTCTCACGAAGTCCACAAAAGGGATGTGATATTACTAGCTCTGTGAGTTCCTGAAATGTTAGGGTATAATCTTAGTATCAAAATCACACAGAAAACTGAAAGCATCGTCAGAGGTTTTCAGTGCTGAATTGAGAGTCTAGCATATTTTATTTGAGTTAGCAGTACAAACAAAGTGGTGTTATGTGTAGTTTCTTGTAAAAAGACTATCATAATGACTAGACTTAAAAAGTAGTATTTTTTTCATGAGAAACTATGAACCAAATATTATGAAGACTGTCTTACCTTTTCTTCCACACTGAGCCTATGACTTAAAATGTACACTTGAGAGAAAAATATATGAATAGGTAAATTATAATACTTATATAATTATAGGATATATTACTAGCTTAGAGAAATAGAAAACACATAAAACTAGTTTTATAATTTGTACTACATTTTTATCATTGAGTGTATTTTTTAATTCTTCATTTTGAAATAAATTCAGACTTACAAAAAAGTTGCAAAAATAGTCAAAGGATGCTTCTACATCGGATGGTCTCTCAAAACGTTAGTCTTACATAACCACAGTATGATTATCTAAATCAGGAAATTAATACTTATGCAATACTGCTAAATAATCTACAGGTCTTATTTAAATATCATTAATTATCTTAGTATCCAATTCAAGACTACAAACTGAGCTTAGTTATTATGTCCATTTCACCTCTCTTAATCCCAGATATTTTCTTAAGTTGAAGTCATTTCTATCTGTGATGAGAGAATGGGGGGAAAAATTTCCTGAAAAGACATGTGCTATTATCCTCATTTCTAGAGTACTAATTCCCCTTCATGTATTAGGATCTAAAATAAAACTGTGAAATTTTGCTCAATTGCTTTTCAGCCCCCAAAATACCTACTTACAGATAGATGCTGTCCAAGGTAACTAACCATTTCAAGGACATGAGTTTGGCCACTAGATGACAATAGAGTTCCTTTCTACTTGTCAGGATTTCTTTCAGTCTTACCCAGGTTTCCAGTTTAAGGACTACCACCAGTGGCATCTTAATCAAAGACTGTATAATAGTCTAATACTATCTGGAGGTGACACATTATGCTAGAAGAGTCAACATTGTACATTTTCCTATAATTATCTGTTTTCACGTCTGTCTCTCCTGCTCCACTGTGAAGTACTTAATGACCCTGGTCATCTTTTATTTATTCTTATGTTCATGATATCCAGTACTACAGCCAACATATAGTTGATTGTCAATACTTGCTTAAAATATATGTTAAATAATGAATATTCAATATATATCTATATCTTTAAAAAACAGATTTCAAACAAAGTAAGTATTAGTAAATTGCTGAATGTTGTATGTATACAAACTGGTTAGTAGTTATTAGTCAGTTACACTGGAACGTAATACTTAGTAATTGTCTAGTCTTAATTTTGAAGAATCTTTTATTTGACTCAGGCAATCCTCTTAATCATCTGTCAGCCAACTCTGACAGTATAATCAACGTTTACACCAATTAAATGTAAATAAAAGTGCACTCTGGGCTCCTTGGAGAGCTCTTGCTTTTTTTGTATAGATGTCATCTTGTTCCCTTCTTTCATCTTTCCATTAAAATGAGAGCAATAGGACTCCTTTATAATGAGCTGCTCTGTTAGGCACCTTGTGATCGTGGGAGACACAAGTGAAAGCTAGGGACGATACCCAAGATCATAGGTCCACCTTTATTGAGTTACTGATGAAACTATAGCAATCGTCCTCATCCGGAAGGTTTGTCTATGAGATAAATAAGCCTTATAAGTTTGTGACACTATACCTGGGCTTTCTATTACTTAAATCTTGATTCATTCCAAATGAATAAATGCCTATAAGTAATTTGGAAGGAAAAGCTACTACTCTTTATTAACAAGCTTTTAAATTCCATGAAGCAGACACCATGTTTCTCTTTATTTTCACTTCTAGTGACTAATAGAGGGCTTCATACATATTAGGGAGCTGAAAAATATTTGCTTAATAAATTTATGAATGAATGGTTTCTGAGATTCCTCAGCAAAACTTATTTTTAAATGGAAGTATTCTCTTTTTGAGGTGGCCATTCTTACTCAGAAATAAATAAATAGACTTTTAAATAATTAGTAAAAAATACAAAACAAAAAGACAACCTACTGAGTGGGAGAAAATATTTGGAAATGATATTACCAGTAAAGGGTTAATATCCAACATATATAAACAGCTCACACAACTCAACATCAAACAAACAACCCAGTTAAAAATGGGTAGAAGACCTACATAGACATATTTCAAAAGAGAACATGTGGATAGCCAACAGGCACACGAAAGTATGCTCAACATCACTAATCGTCAGGGAAATGCAAATCAAAACCACACAATGAGCTAGTACCTTACACCCATCAGAATAGCTATCATTTAAAAAAAGTAAATAACAAATGTTGGCAAGGATGTGGAGAAAAGGGAACCTTCATACAATTTTCATTGGAATGTAAATTGGTGCAGCCACTGTGGAAAACATTTTGGAGGTTTCTCAGAAAACTAAAACAGAATCATAATATGACCCAGCAATTCTATTTCTGGGTATACATATATATATATATATATATATATATATATATATATATATATATGTATATGAAAAAATCAAAAACACTAAGTTGAAAAGACACGACCCCAGTGTTCACAGCATTCCTAGCAGCATTATTTTCAATTGCCAAGATTATGGACGCAATCTAAGTGTTCATCAGCAGATGAATGGATTAGGAAGATGTGAAATGTTGCCATTTGCAGCAGAATAGATGGACTTGAATAATGTTATGCTAAGTGAAATAAGTCAGACGGAAAAAGATAAGTACTGTATGTTATTACTTATATGTGGACAAAAAAATACCACTAACTAGTGAACATAACAAAAAATGAAGCACACTCACAGACATAGAGAACAAACTAGTAGTAACCAGTGCAGAGAGAGAAATGGGGAGGGGCTACATAAAATAAAATAGGGGATTAGGAAGTACAAATTATCAAGTATAAAATAAGCTACAAGGATATATTGTACAACACATGAAATATACCCAATATTATATGATAACTCTAAGTTAAATATAACCTTTAAAATTTATGAATCACTATATTCTACATTGTAACATATAATATTGTGCATCAACTATACTTTAATAAAAATTAGAAGTGATATCTTATTTTTAATTTTTTCCTGCACATGATCTTTAGGATTGCCATCTGCCTGCTACTTATTTCCTGAGTAATTGATAATTATATATTCTGACTGAACAGACAAATGTGCAATGACATATATTCACTATTACCTTATCATATGGAACAGTTTCTCCATTTAGGTATCTTTTTCTAACTCTCCTTCTGAAACCCTGGCAACCATTGATTTTTTTACTCTCTCTCTAGTTTTGTCTCTTTTAGAACATCATATATCTGGAATCATGGAGTATGTAGGATTTTCAGATTGGCTTTGCCTTTTTTTCATTAGCAATATGCATTTAGGTTTCCTCCACATCTTTTCATGACTAGATAGGTCATTTCCTTTTAGTGTTGAATAATATTCCATTGTCTAGGTGAACTGCACTTTATCCATTTACCTTAGGTTTCTTCCAAATTTTGCCAATTACAAATAAAGTTGCCATAAGTCCACCTAGGTTTTTACATGGCATATGTTTCAAATTCCTTTGGTTAAATACCAAAGAGTGCAATTGTTGGATCATATTGTAAGAGTATATTTAGTTTTGGAGAAACTGCCAAACTGTCTTCCAAGTTGCTATACTATTTTGCATACTCAACAGCAGTGAATGAGTGTTGCTGTTGTTCTACATCCTGGCCAGCATTTGGTATTGTCAGTGTTTTGAATTTAGCCATTCTAATATTTGTATAGTGATAGCAGTTATTATTATTATTTTTTCGTTTTAGGGAAAGCATGTGGCATATGGAAGTTCCTAAGCTAGGGGTAAAAATCAGAGCTACAGCTGCTGGCCTGTGCTATGCCACAGACACAGCGATGTCAGATCTGACCCATGTGTGTACCTACACCGCAGCTCACAGCAACACCGAATCCTTAACCCACTGAGCGAGGCCAGGGAACGAATCTGCATCCTCATGGATACTAGTTGGATTCTTCACCCTGTGGGCCACAATGGGAACTCCCTCATTATTTTTATTTGCAATTCCCTGATAAGATGTTGAGCAACTTTTCATATCCTTATTTGCCATATGTATGTTTTCTCGGATAAGGTGTTTTTTCAGAATTTTGACCAGTTCCTAGTTGGGTAGTTTCCTTAATCTTGAGTTCTAAGAGATATTTATATACTTTTGGATACCAGTACTTTGTCAGTGTATGTTTATAAATATTTTATCCCACTCTGTGTCTTGTTTGTTTGTTCTCCTATGTTTTAAGCTGTGTTCATAAGTTGTAGAGATTCTCCACAGGAATAAAATATTATATGACTATAATTATGTACAAGACTAAGGAAATATAACATATAATATAGAATTAAATAATCCTCAACTATTTCCTCCCATTGCTTGAAATAATTTCCAAAAAAAATGTGCTTAGTGGTAGTGTTGACTATTGGTATGTTGATAAATAGAGGTTAAAAAAAATAAGATGCTTCTAGGATTTATTAGAATATAATGTTGCCATAATTGACAAATTGTTTATAACTATGAACCCTTCCTTGTTTGTGTGTGTGTGTGTGTGTGTGTGTACCATAAGCAGATACTTGCAAGTCTTTCACAGTGTTACAGATGATGGTGGGTTTCATGAACTGTTTATTGATAAACAACCTAATTATTATTGAAAAATAAGAAATTTAATTATGCAAAAAGCGTTAATGCAATGTAATTTATACTAACTAGCCAAATTATAGGTTGATTTTGATCAAGGAACTGAGAATACAGTTACATTAGGCAGAATTCCCAGTTGCAAGCAAGCTACCTCTGGCTGATTTAAGCAAAACAAATAAGCTTATTGTAACATATTCATAACTCAGTGTGACAAGATGGATAGCTATTGAACAGATTTTATACTTTCCATTCTATTGAATCAAGTTGTTTCTGAGAAATTGCTCTAAATTATGGACTGTATCTCCCTTCACCTGTGAATCCATGTGGGTCTGGTGCCTGGGTCTAATTAAGGAACATGAGCGTAAATGATGTGTCTCTTTTTATGAAAAGGCTTTAAATTCATTCCCATTTGCTCTCACTTTAACTGCAGATGCTGCAAAAGCTCTGGGGCTGATAGAGGATCCAGATTGAAACAGCCCAAGCCATCCACTGACCAAAACACCCCTGAAGTTCATTGAGTCGGTGAGAAATAAACTTCTATGTTTTAATCCACTGAAGTTCTGAGTGGTTTACTCAAGCAGTCATGGTTATTAACGGATAATTGCATAAATTTGCTGGAATTATAGGTGATCAGACTTGGAAAATTGGCAACAATAATGGAAAAATAAAAGAGCAAACCACAGCTAAATCTCAGCACCAAATCAGTTGGGTGAAGACGCTTCTATTTTCACAGCTGAATGCTAGAAATTGTAGTTTTGATTGCCGCTGGCACTGGACACTGGGTATTGCTGCTCACTCTGCCGCCCCTGGCACACCAGGCACCTGAAGTGGCTGCAGTCTCTGCAGTTACTACTAGGATTTGTTTTCTATCGCCTTTGATTTAGTGTATAAAACCTCAACATCCCAGGTGATATTGGGTGAATTATGTTACATATAGCTGTCCAGACTGAAAAATTGTGTGTTGGAAGTGCTGGAAAAATATGTTTCTGCCTTTTTTGGCCTTTTTAGTGGAAGACAATCACCTAAACTCTTATGTGGGAAAGTCATCCAATTATTAGAAGATTATTCAGATATACTCTAGCATTCAGGAGTTTCCTGGTGGTTCAGTGGGTTAATGATCCACCATAGTCTCTGCCATGGTGTGGGTTTGATCCCTGGCCTGGAAGCTTCTATATGCTGTAAGTGTACCTCCCTCAAACAAATAAACAAACAAACAAAAATTAGCATTAAACACATTAATTTTGAGAAGCATGCTAGTTACCTATTACTGCAAAACAAATTAATTCCAAATATGAAGCCCTAAAATAATAAATATTTAGTATCTCACGGTTTCTATGAGTTAGGAATTCATAAACAACTAAGCTGAGTGGTTGCATCTCATGATCTCTCATAAAAGACCCAATAGGAGCTGCAGGAATCGGCTGGCTTGATAGGAGCTAGAGGATCCACTTGTAAGATGGCTTACTCACAGGATTATTGGTAGGAACCATCAACTCCCTCTAATGTGGACCTCTTCATAGGATTGCCATGTGACCTCATGACATAGTAGCTAAATTCCCCCTGTCTTGAGTAATCCAAGAGAGAGCAAGAGAAACAAATGCTACAATTTCCATTATGACTTAGCCTTATAAGTCACACACCATTAACTTCTGTTATATTTTATAGGTCACAGAGACCAACCCCAATGCAATATCAGAGAAAACTACACAAGGATGTGACTATCAGGTGGTAGGGACCATGGGGGGCTATTTTGGAGAGTGGCTATAACATGAAGAGTGAATTTTATTTTGTCATTATACATTTCAATTTTCATTACAGATTTTTTTTTTTTTTTGTCTTTTTGCCTATTTATCTAGAGCTGCACCTGCGGCATATGGAGGTTCCCAGGCTAGGGGTCTAACAGGAGCTGTAGCTGCTGGCCTTCCCCACAGCCACAGCAACGCAGGATCCGAGCCACGTCTGCAACCTACACCACAGCTCATGGCAGTGCCGGATCCTTAACCCACTGAGCAAGGCCAGGGATCGAGCCCGCAACCTCATGGTTCTTAGTCGGATTCGTTAACCACTGAGCCACGAAGGGAACTCCTCATTACAGAATTTTAATTGTGGAATCAGTAGGTTCCAAAAAAGAGGAGGTTATTTTACTGATCCAGGTACTACCAAATATTTCTCTGAGTTTAATTCTTTAATTGAAGTATCTGCTGATGTCTGGGGTTTTGGTCAGCTCTGAGGGGAATAGATTTTTTTTCCAGCTCTTAAAAATGACTGGCAAAAGCATTGCTGATAATGTCTATACTTCATATCTTCAAGGCAGTATCAAGTACATGGCTGGTAAGAACTGGTGAGAATGAAGAGGTGAGATGAGAAGTTGATGCTGTTCTGTTGTGAAGATGAATTTAAGCACATAACTTAGATGCCAGTGCCTGAGGGAAGAAAATTACAGAACTATGCTGAGTACCTAAAAGAAATGATGGACCAGGTAATACCACCTTGCCCTTTCCTGATGGGCAAGTATGTATTTGGGGAAAATGCCAGCAAAGGAAATAGTGTATGCTTGGAGCAGAGTGAACAAGGAAAAGAGTAGAATGGGAGACCAGATCTTATAGTTTTACAGGTAATTACAAAGATGGTGAATTTTATTTTGGTATTAGAAGGTTTTGGATGGATTTAAGTAAATAAAAAACATTAAAAACAGTTTAAAGAATAAGGGTAAATGCAGAGATATACAATAATAGAGACAAGAAATTATAATTGGTTAAACTATAATGATATCTTGAAATAGGCAAGGGAGGACCAGATACTGGATATATTTTGATGATAGCTTACCTATTTTGGAATTGAATATGAGGTATGTAAGAAAAAGATAAGCCATGGATGGCATTAGGATGTTTGCCTTGAGCTCCTAAAGTAACTAAAAAAAATTAAGAAAAACTCTCTTTTGTAATTGGTGGGGAGAAGCGAGAGATTACTTTTGCACCTGTTACCTTTTTTAAGGCATGCTAAACATCCAGGGAAATTTTGATTAGTCAATTCGATATACCAAACCTGGACATTCCGAGGTATAAAGGAAGAGGATGGAGAATCAGAAAGGAAAGGAGACTAGGAAAGAGATAGGATGCTGTCTCAGAAGCCAAGTGTGGAAAGTGAGGCAAGAGAATGAAACAAACAAGTTGCACTACAAGGTTAAGTATGGTGAGAACTGAGTTTAATTTATTCACGTTGTTGTCACTAACGACCTTAAAAGCTTTGTTTTGAAAGAATGGAAACTGCAATCCTACTGGAGTGAGATCAAAGTGAATGTGAAGAGATGAATAAGTAGCAAGGAGCTATACTATAAAGAAGAGTAGAGAAAGGAATGTCTGTAGAGGGCTATGGTTGGGAGAGGGAGAGGAAAAGAGGGAGAGAAAGAAAAAGGGAGGGAGTGAAGAGTGAAGGGGGTTGGAGAGGAGAAGAGAGATAGTGGGGGAGGGGAGAAAGAGAGAGAGGAAGAGCAAGAGCATTTTTTGTCTTTTTTTTTTTTTTCAAGAAAACCCAGAGGCCATGCAGAAGAGCCTGAGTTGAGATTTTTTATGTATATTTATTCAATCCTTCCTTGGTTTTCATAGAGGGATAATTTAGATGTCAGTTATTATTCATTCCAAGCATCTGAGACAAAATGGAAGTAAGAAATTGATATTGTTGAAAAATAATAAGAAACTGCCACTATACTCTTAGAAAACTCAAAAATGCATAGTATATAGTTTAAAATTTTTAAACTTAAATACAAATCTTAAAGGATTCAAAGCTCTATTCATCTATTTGACAGTCAAAATATTCTTTGGAGGACAAAAAATTCAGAGTTTTGGGGTGAAACAGATTCCACTGGTTTCTGGCACAGAGTTTCTCAATCCATGAGCCACTAGACACAGATGTTTTGGTAAAGAGGCCACGAAAACTAGTATAAGTCCATTCCATTGTCTGCAGACCAATAAATGAAAGCATTGTACCTTTAATGTGTAATATAATGATGTAAGTAAAGATACAGAGGTATCTTCCAAATCAGAAAGACTTGGAACCACATTTAGAGCCATAAAATATATATATATATAAATTTTATATATATATAAAATCTCATTCTTGAGTCTGATTAATTTTAAATTTATCCAACCATACTCTTTGAGTTAATTTTGTACAAGCAATGTATGCAAATTAAAAATATATATTAACCCTAAACAATAGTAATTTGAATATTATACTTTAAAATAGGATTTTCAGTTATTCGAATAGAACTTTATTTGGATCAGATAGTATCTTCTTTCTGTAGGAGACAAATTAATTTAGAGCCTATCTGGACTTACATAGCAATTATTTTTTCATTAGTTAAAAGAAGTTGACAATTCACTGTACTTTCTTACTTGTACCATCTTGGTTTTGGAGTCAATAAGAGCAACAAAATACCCTGATCAGGAAAATCCTAGTATTTACTATTGAGGTAACAGCAAAGAAAAGTGGCAGGCAGTTCTTGTCTGATAAAAATATATGCAAAGTAGCTTTGTCTTACTTACTAGAAAAATAAATAGATTAGTTCCCTTCTGTTTGTTCCTACAACTCTTTTTCTTTTTTTTTTTTGTCTTTTTACATCCATACCCATGGCATATGGAGGTTCCCAGGCTAGGGGTCTAATCGGAGCTACAGCTGCCAGCCTGAGCCACAGCCACAGCCACAGCCATGCGGGATCCGAGCCGCGTCTGCGACCTATACCACAGCTCAGGGCAACACCGGATCCTTAACCAACTGAGTGAGGCTAGGGATCGAACCCTCAACTTCATGGTTGCTAGTCGGATTCGTTAACCACTGAGCCACGAAGGGAACTCCTGTTCCTACGGCTTTACAACTCTTTACCTACATACTATATGAAACAAATTAGTTTCTGATTACATAGAAGGGGATTCATACTATTTGGGAGATTACATTATACGTTTAGGATTATATCATATATTTTTATTGTGAAAATTTATACAGTAATATTATGGATAATAAAGAATGATGTTATCTTAAAAAAGAAATATACATATTGACAAATACTTTGAGATAGTTGATTAAAAATAATTTATAGAGAAATTTGCAGTGCTTGCATTTAATTTAAACTTTAACTCACTGTAATTTGAATTCTTTTCTTAGCACCCACCACCTAAATAGCTTTTAATGAAAGTTGCCGCTGAACTCTTAAGGCTCGCTCTGGCTCTCCCTCTCCCTCTCCCTCTCCCTCTCCCTCTCCCTCTCCCTCTCCCACTAGCTGCTTTTTAGTTTTAAATATCCAGGTAATCTGTCTGGCATTTTTTCACTTTACCCACAACTCTTACTTCTCAAGATTCTCTCCTCTCTGGGCTTCTGTGACACTACAGCTTCCAGATTTAACTTTCTGAGTCATCTTTCGCAGTTTCTTATTTATTTATTTGCTTGTTTGATTTTTTAAAAATTTTATGCTCTTTGCTTTGTTTGTTTATACTCTTTCTTATCCTGATCTTTAGGTATTTTTCATTCTAAAGGCTTTTGCATTCAAATTATGTCTTTAAAAAAAATTTAAAAAAAAAGCAAAAAACCTCTACCAGTATTTCTCAACTCTGACTTTACATTACAATCACCTGGGGAGATTTTACAAAAAAGGATGCTTGGCTCCACCCACAGAAGTGTTGTTTCAGAATTCCTGGGGTGAATTCTGTGTGTTCTTATTTCTTTTTTAAAGCTCCCTCGGTAATTTTAAAGTATAGCCAGATTTGAGGACCAGTGCTATTTACATTCTCCTGGAGTGATCTCATACACTCATAAGGCTTCAACTGCCTGCTCTGCTTGAAGATTTATAAATATGTATCAGCAGCTCCAGCCTCTGTCCTAAGCCACAGGCTTGTTACAGATAATTGCTCAGTTTGGATTCCTTCTTTCCTTCACTCCCTGAATGTTTTTGAGTGCTAGCATGTGCTAGGCGCTCTGCTAGACACTGGGATTCGGAAATGAGCTAGATAATGTTCCTGCCCTCAGGGAATTTAAATAATATATGAAATAAAGCAAATACATAGACAACTACAAACTATGTTATAGCCACAACACAGGTAAGAGGAGAACATAGGATATACAGCTAACCCAGATTAGGCAGAAATTTGGAATTTGGGGGAATTTTGTCTCAAGGATCTACAAAAGACAAAATATGTCTCAAAAAAAATGGAAATATATTGTCCAGATATAAAAGACTTGGTCATGTACAGGGAGAGAGAGGATTACTGACAGGAATAAGAACAAATAAAACTCGGATATATTTGGAAAAAGTACACATACAGGTTTCTTTGGCAGAACTTTTTCTTCTTTGTGATTTTCCTAAAATAGCTCTGCTATTTTTATAACTAAACTTTATAGAGCAAATATATCTATCAGTTAAAGGGTTTTAGTCAAAATTTGTGTAAGAAATATTTCTATGTATGACCTCAAAAGTAAACTCATATGTGGAAAGTTGCCAGCTACATTCTAAAACATAATTGATAGGATGTCAAATTCATATATAGGTATTTTAAAAATCACATTGAATATAAACAGGAGACACATCTTCACTGGTGCTGGTCCTGAAAGAGGTAATTCTCTGCCATTGTGTGCTCTATCATTGTCTTGAATGTTTCAACTGTGTTGCATATTTAGCTTTTGTTTTTGCCTAGAGGTGTGTAATGAGTCACAAAAGGAAAAAAAAAAGAAGGTTGAAGTAGAATTCAAAAGAAAGTAGCAAGGAGCATAACAAAAAAGGGATGAAAATGGAAACACTATGCAAGGAAAATTACTAACAGGAATATGAATAAAGCTGCATTTTGCAATTCTTTCATGCTGCATAATCATGTGCCCTGAAGACTCACCAACCTTTCCTGTCATAGTTTTTTAAGATGCACCAAAAGGATGGAGACCATCAGTTCCTCTGAATTTGATAATTGGTCTAAAATGTTCCTTTCATCACTCATCTATTCAGCATCATAAGCCTTTTTTTTTTTTAAACAAATTTTGGGGGTTACAATTTATGTATCATGCAATTAAGCCATTAATAATGTACAATTCAGTCATTTTTATTATATTCACAAAGTTCTGCAACCATCAATCACCACAATCAATTTTAAAACATTTTCCCTACCTCAAAAAGAAAACCCACACAACTCAGCTCCAGGCTCTTAAAGCCTCCTCTCCCCAAACCTAGAAGATACTAGTTTTGGGTTTTTTAAATCTTTGTCTCTGCAGATTTATATTGTATTTTTTATATAACTAGAATCAGAAAATGCAGTTCTTTGTGACTGGCTTCTTCAACTTGATGTTTTTACGGTTCACCCATGTTATAGCATGTATCTGTATTCATTCCTTTTTTTAACATCAAAAATTTGTTTTTTTAGTGATCTCCTAACTACATTAGTAAAATTGATTTCCACTGGACTCCAATGAATTCAGCTATTTTACAGTGGTAAAATGCATGTAAAATATACCACTTAAACTATTTTAAAGTTTACAGTTTGGTGGCGTTAAGTATATTCACAATGTGGTACAACTGAAACAGGAGGGAAGGGGGCAGGGCACAACCTTTAAAAAAAATAACAGCCATTGAGGGCCTTCAAAAACTGGTTAAAACCAAAGTTCCCGTCGTGGCTCAGTGGTTCACGAAAACGACTAGCAAGCACGAGGTTGCAGGTTCGATCCCTGGCCTTTTGCTCAGTGGGTTAAGGATCCAGCGTTCCCGTGAGCTGTGGTGTAGGTTGCAGACGCAGCTCGGATCCCGCATTGCTGTGGCTGTGGCGAAGGCCAGCAGCTACAGCTCCTGTTAGACCCCTAGCATGGAAACCTCCATATGCCACAGGTGCGGCCCTAGATAAGGCAAAAAGACCAAAAAAAAAAAAAAAATGGTTAAAACCAGTTAGGCCCAAGACGACAGAAGAATAAACTTCCAGGGGACCTTGAGCCCCATCATGTGCTCACTATAATACATTAGGTAAATGACATGGACAGTTCCAAGATAACCATAAAAGTGGCCCTGCCCCTTTCCCAGAAATAGTTGAAACAATCCTTCTACTCACTAGCTTAAGAAATTACCCAATATTACATGTATTTTTTCATCTTTATTGAGGTATACTTGACAGATAAAAAATTGTATTTAAGGTGTAAGACCTGATGTTTTGATATATGTATACTTTGTGAATAACCCCCATAATCAAGCTAATTAACATATCCATTACTTCACAGTTACTATCGTGTATTTGTGTGTGTGTGTGTGTGTGTGTGTGTGTAACCTACCCACTTAGCGAATTTCAAGTATTCAGTCAAAGTATTGTTAGCCATAGTACTGCTGTCCCATAGGTCTCCAGAATTTATTCATCTTTCATAATGGAAACTATGTATTCTTTGATAACCTCTCCCGAGCAGGACCCTGACCCTGTGGGGCTCCCAGGTACAAATCCTTTTTGTGTCACTTGTTTCTCATTTGTGGGAAATAGGCTTCATTCAGCCTCCTCGACCTTCCCTGAGTTCCAGAGGGCAGATTCAAACAGTTGTTAATCAGGAAAGGGAGGAAAGGCAGAAACAAGGAGCAATCAAGAAACAGTGCAGCACTTGGGGAAGGGTCCTGGTTCCTTCTCAAGGAATATAGTAACAATGCCTTTGAATTTCTGTGCAGAACTAAGGCCCCCCCATCCAGGCGGAGGACGGTAACTTCAGGCTGAGCTCAAGATTCCCGCAGCATCGCCCTGTTACCTCACCACAAACCATTCAGAAAAAGTCACACACCTTGCAGCCCTCACCCCAAATTTGGCCTTTTTCTGGTCTCAGTGGTCACTATCCTATTAGGCCTCTGTTTGCCCCCCGTCTGTTTCAGTGGGCTCCAAACTTTTAGACTTTTTTGTTGTTACTACAGGGTAGAAGCCAGTTTTAGACACGAAATATCTCAACTGAGATCAAGCAGAGAGACCTCTACTCTACCAGGCAGAGGGGCACCCACTCCCAGCGGGAAGTAGTTAAGGAAAGAGACCTCTGCCCCAATTGCCAAGAAGTATCTTAAGTTTGAAGTCTCTGGGGGGTGGCGGGGAGTTGCTAGGAAACCACTGACTGAAACCACCTGACGGGGCCAGCGTGCATAGATTATCTCACAACAGGAGGTACCCTATAAGGAGCAAGGTACTGACAAGCTGCCCCCAACCAAAGGAATGTGGGAGGGGCCAAAAAGAGGGAGGAGATGCCATCCCATAATTTCCCGCCAGGCTCCCAGAAACCTTTGCGCTGGAAACCATCTTGAGTAAGAGGTAGCCCAGGAAGGGCCTCGAATCAGATCCAATATGGACACAGGCAGGATGCCCGGCCAGAGACGACCCACCTCCCTGAAAGCAGAAACCGTGAGTTCTCCCAGTTTCCCCCATTCCGCTGCTCTCTGCCTGGGCGCCCCTTCCCAGTAAAGTCTTCTGCTTTGTCGGTTTGTGTGTCTCCTCGGGCAGTTCATTTCCGAGTGTTAGACGAGAACCCATCCGTGGGCCCCGGAAGGGGGACCTTTCCGGTAACAAGGGCAGGCGTAACACCTGGATGGACGAGCCGCTCCAGGATCTGAAAAGGGAAAAGTCGCAGGTAAGTGGATGAAGGAAAAACCAGAACTCAGGACTTGAGGTAAGTACCTTTTTTTTGGTCTTACTTTGGTAACCTCTAATCTTTGTTCAGTGGTCTGAAGCACAGACACGGACACTGGGTCATGGATGGGAACAGAGCAAAAAGCAAGCTAATTTTGGCTCAAGGGGCATAGAAAACCCTCATTTTTCCACTCCTTCCTTTTCTCAGTTCTCTCGCCGTCGTGGCAGGGGGAGACCCGGCAGTAGGGTTACCGAGGAGCCAAACTCCTTAAGGAGGTTAAACTTGCTCGCAGATCAGTGAAACTGTGGCTCCAAGAGGGGTGAAACCCTGTTGGTGTGTTTTTGGCTCTGCTTTCCTGTTACCTGATCCTAAAGGCAAATGCAGTAATGGAAACATGTGTCGGTGGGGTAAGAGGCTGCGCCTTTCTGAGATAACGAAGAAGGGAGCCCTAGGAAACCAGGAAGCGCCTGAGAGATTGTGGAGAGGGGGTGGTTCTAGGAAAGCGAACCCCATAAGTAGTGTACGAGTCCCGCACCTACTCCAGGGCTACACAGACCTGTTCTCATTATAATATCAAAATGGACTAACGCACCATCCGCTGGCCAGCTGTAGAGATCTAGTGGGAGAGAGAATAGTCCTTCAAAGACTGAACACCGAAGTGACATTGGGGCCATAGTCACAGAAGGTGGTTGGAGTAGGCTTTGTATTTGAGAGGAAAGAGAATTTCAAGTTAGATGGAATTAAAAAGAAAAAGAGCTCCCGTCTTGGCTCAGCGGAAATTAATCTGACCAGTAATCATTAGGACGCAGTGAGTTAAGGCCTTGCTCAGTGGGTTAAGGATCCGGCGTTGCCGTGAGCTGTGGTGTAGGTTGCAGACGCTGCTCGGGTCTGGCGTTGCTGTGACTGTGGCGTAGGCCGGCGGCTACAGCTCCAATTAGACCCCCAGCCTGGGAACCTCTGTTGTGCTGTCGGTGTGGTCCTAAAAAGACCAAAAAAAAAAAAAGTAAGATGAAGTGGGTACTCGTTTCCACAAAGTGCTAGATTGGACACAAGGCTATGATAAGTATACAGTCAATGTGTTCAAGTGACCAACTGGACTATATGCCCTCTCTCTTAACAAAAAGAGATTTTTACTTATATCCACTGTCAAAAAATAAACCAGCAATTGTAGCTCTGTCAGATGTGTTTAAGTAGAAACATAAAAACAAAAAACAAAATATCGCATCTTATCTGTTGACTGTTTTTCCAGATGTTTGGAATACCATTTGATGTAATACGTTTATAATTGAAATCTTAGGAATGTCTGGAGTTCCTAATGTGGCTCAGTGGGTTATGGACTTGATGTTGTCTCTGAGGATATAGGCTCAATCCCTGACCTTGCTCAGTGAGTCAAGGAACTAGCGTTGTCTGAAGCTGCTGGTATAAGGCACACATGTGTCTGGGATCTGGCATTACTGTGACTGTGGCCTAGGCCTCAGCTGCAGCTCCAATTTGACCCCTAGCCTAGGAACTTCCATATGCTGCAGTTGTGGCCATAAAATAAAATAAAGTTCAGGTTAACTGTATTAATCCTAGGGATTTGTGTTTCGTACAGAAAGCATACTTCCAAAGATTTTAAAAAGTCTTTTAAAACAAATATATACTTTTAAAAATGTAAATCTTTTCTGGTGAGTTATATTTTGTTGTCTAAGTGCAAGTGAATTGTTACTAATTACTCATGCTCAATTTCTTTTTTTCCTAAATAATATTAAAGGAAACACTAGATATTAACTGGAGAATTGAATGATTTCCTAAGAATTATTTTTTCATGATTGATATAAAACAAGTTATTTCTGACACAGTAGAACAAGATTTACTTCTTCTTCTTTTTTTTTAAGGGCCAAACCTGCAGCATATGGAAGTCTGAGTGAGGCCAAGGATCAAACCCACATCCTCATGTATACTAGTTGGGGTCCTTAGTGCTGAGCCACAGCGGAAACTCCCTTTTACTTTTTTAAATTCGGGCAGAGACTAAGAATTTTCCCTTGTGAATCTAATTATAGGTGTTGTTTCAAAAACTGTTCTACTTTGGCTCTGGCTTAGAGATATTTTTAATTTCTAATAATTGGAGTATATTTAAATTTTTAAAAATGTAAACTATATAGTTTTACCTTTCTCATTTGATAAGTATAAATTTTGCTGATTCTTCTTATCACATTCACCAAAGAAAAGAGAAAACAATGTAATAGATACTTGGTGAAGAATTAAAAAATTTTTAAAAATAATTATTTAAAAATAATTTTTAAATAATAATAATTATTTAAATTAAATAAAATTGTCTTGTTTTGGTGCCTTATTTTTTGGGATGTGTTTTAATATTGCTTCAGTTTCTTTAATGGATTTTAACCTACCCAGATCTACTGTTTCTTATTTATATTATGATATTTATTTTAAAGAAAAACCTCTCTTTACATATTTTTAAGATGCTTAAACTTATACAATAGTTATATTTTAAATGTAATTACATATGTAGATGTCTTTTTATTACCAATATTATTTCATTAAATAGCTTGTCTTCTCAATTTTAGCCTTATAGTTTGAGAATTTTAATTCATCTTTTCAAAATCTGTTTATTTTTGGTTTAACTTAAGGTATGATTTTACTATTTTGTTCCTCACCATGTTTTAATGAATTTTCACTCTGTTTTTTTCTTGAATCCCACTTCTTCTGGCTTCTGTTTATTGGAGGATAATTGGTGGGTCTGACTATCTTTTAAATACTTTATTTTGTATTACTCTTAGCATGCATAATTTCGTATTATTATTATTTTTTCATATTAACAATGAATTTTATTTCAGTTATAGGTGTACAAAGATCATAAGTCAATACGATAGATTTTGTGTCCCAAACCCACAGTG
>PVHT020004943.1:8878701-8903249 GCA_004024745.2 Catagonus wagneri | reverse complement strand
CTCATCACTGAGCTGTTTTTCTGGGCTTTTCTCTTTCTCCCTTATCTGGGTTAGAGTTTTGTGTCTTTTCATTTTTATAGGTTTTTGGTGTTGTGACCTTTTTGCCAACAATAGAGTGGTAGCCTCTCTTAGTTCAGGTGTTTGCCTCCCCTGTGACTAAAGCTGGTATGGAGGGGGCTTGCTGTAGGCTTCCTGATGGGAGGGAGTGATGCCTGCCCACTGGTAGGTGGGGTTGATTCCTAGCCCGCTGATGGGTGGGGTTTTGTCTCTGGATGAGATTAGAGGCTGTCTGTGTGCCTGAGGGGTCTTTAGGCAGCCTGTTTACTGATGGGTGGGGCTGTGATCCCACCTGGGTTATTGTTTGGCCTGGGGCTTCTCAGCGCTGATGGGAGGGAGCAGATTTTCCCAGAAATGGCTCCCTCCAGAGACATGCAGGCTAATGAATGTTCCCGAGAGCTTCACCTGCAATGTCCTTCCCCCACAACAAGCCACAGTCACCCCTGTTTTCCCAGGAGATCCTCCAAGAATTGCAGTCAGGTTCCACCCGGATTCCTATGGAGACTGCTTTGCCCTGGGACCCAGTGCACGTGAAAGTCTGTGTGTGCCTTTCAATGATGGCGTGTCTGTTTCCCTCAGTCCTGTGGAGCTCCTGCACACAAGCCCCGCTGGCCTTCAATGCCAGATGCTCCAGGGGCTCTTTCTCCCTGTGCCCGATCCCCAAGCATGGGGTTTTGACGTGGGGCTCAGAACTCTCAGTCCTGAAGCTAAGTGTCTGTGCTGCAGTTAGTTTCCTGTCTGTGGGGCTTCCCACCCAGGAGGTATGGGGTTGCTTCTATTGCGTAATCGCCCCTCCTACCTCCTGATGTGGTTTCCTCTTTGTCTTCTGGAGTAGAGTATCTTTTTTGGAAGTTTACAGTCCAGTTGGTTGAAGGTTTTTCGGCATTTGGTTGTAGTTTTGCTGTTTTTCCGGGGAGAAGTTGAGCTCCAGTCCTTCTATTCCACCATCTTAATCCAATCTCTCGTACTATTATTAATAGTTAACAGTTCTATTTCCTTATTACTTTTCTCATGGCATCTACTTTTATTTCCTGGTGACTTGGGATATTTTCTTAAATCCATGTTAGCATTGTTCCTATGATATGTTTGGATACTATTTGAGAAAAATCTCTATGTTTTGTGAATTTTTCAACTTGGGAAATTTTTCAACATGTGGAATTTTTCCTTTATAGATCCTGGGAAAAGCACGCATGTGCACGCATGCGCGCGCTTGCACACACACACACACACAGTCATATTATCTCATCAAATATATCTTGTCTCTGCTTCTTTATTAGAGTACGTTGGGACTTCTTGTACCATCTCCCATATTACTTAGTGTCTCTTTATTATCATGTCTTATTTAACTTTTCTATGCAGTGGATAGAAAATCTTAGGGATTTTCACCATTATATTTGATGCAGAAATATGTTACTGGAATCTGGGTTCTTATTCACAGAGCAGAAGAATGAACTTCATGAACACACTGGCAGTAAGCAAGCAAAGTCTTTATTACAGGAAAGCAAACAGCTCCCAAAACAGCTGGGAGTGGGGAGAAGAGTCCCCTCTTTATTGTCTGACAGGAGTTTTTAATCCCTTAAAGATGGGGGTTACCAACATGGGGTCCAGAAAAGTGTGGTTTTCTCCCATTGGCCTTGCCCAGTTACCTATATCAGTCCTTGTCCAGTAGGGGCCTTAGGGGTGGAAATGTTTCATAAATCTCATGGTTTCTTTGCCCTTCTCTTCCTGTAGACTGAATCACAAGGGGGTTAGAGATTTCTGTCCATCTGGGCACTCCCTGTGATAAACAAGGCCTGTGGGGATGTTACTCCCTACAGCCCTTAAGCCACAAATGTTACTCAATAGCCATATCAAAGAATGCAAAGAAGCCCATGCTCCTACTCTTGACTACCTGAGTTATTCTGCCTCATAATAAATAAATCCTCCTTACCTATATCCAGTAGTTAAATTCTGTTTTGTTAGTTTTATCCTGTATGTTGACATTTTATTGGTTTTTTAAATTTTCAAAGTTTCTCTTAAAAGTTACCTTGTTTTCAGTTTCACAACTGAGCTTTCAAGTTTAAAAAATTCTAGTTCTTTGTAGACATTTCATTAATCTATGTAACAATGATATGGGTGCTCTATTACCGTCTCTCTCTCTCTTTTTTTTTTTTTTTTTTGACATGTTTCCAGTCTGTTGAATGTCTTCACGGATATAGATATTCTTTCATGTTTGGCATTACATGTTTAAGAGCTAATCTGCTAAACTGCTAAAGTGATTTGGTATTTGCTTAAACCCTGGTCCTGTGGAATGTATGGTTCTTCAGTTAGAAGATTCGCTTGGGGCGATGGGTGTACACTTTCAGGGTTTTGGTCCCATGTGTTCACAACTCACACAGTCCATCGGAACTCCTTAGTCACCTTTTATATATACAGAATGCAATTAGACTTCATGAATGGATACTAGTTATAATTACCTGACAAATGCAAGCTGTTTATCTTCTGTCCTCGTCTGGCCTTAGAGCTCTTGTGCCATGTGTCTTATGTGAAGTCACAGAATCCAGACCTCATCATAGTGAATTTCATTTGTGTTTTTAATCAAGATATTTATTATTTTCAAAAATGACATCGTGCTTTTTCAGCCCAACTATATTTTTGCACAGGTGCGAAACATAAATTTAAATGTACAGTTCATTGAGTTTTGACAAATGTATACACAATCAAGGTATATAATTCCATGACCACATAAATTTCCCTCATGTCCATTTTTATTTTTTACAATTTTAAAAACAATTTCAAACTTACAGAAAAGTTGCAAGCATAATACAAATAACTTCATAAACCATTTGAAAATAAATTGCCAAACTGATTTCCTATCACCCTGAATGTGTTGTGGGTAATTTCTTAAAGAACTGCAATTATCAAAATCAGAAAATGAACACTAATACATTACTACGTTTAATATGCAGACCTCAGTCAAATATTGCCAGTTATCCCAATACTGTCCTTTATAGAAAAAGGATACAGTTGAACATCACGCTATTATTTACCAGGTCTTGATATTCTCCTTCAGTCAGAAATGGCTCTGCAGTCTTTGACTTGTGTGACTTCAAAATTTGAAAATACAGATCAGTTATTTTTTAGAATGTCCCTCAACTTGGTTTTATCTCATATTTTCTCATAACTAGATTTAGATGCTTCGTTGACAAGAATATTGGATAAGTGAAATGCTTTCCTCATTGCATTTTACCAGTTTCACAGAGGTTCAGGTCATCTTTGTATTGTTACCCAGTTAGACCCTTTCATTAAGTCACGGCTTATGGTTTTCTTTTTGCCCTTTGTGATTTTTATGTGTTTTGCGGAAAGAAACTTTGCAATAACTCATTAGTCAATAAACTCTGTTTATCCATTTATTTATTTCAGTGTAGGTGTATGCATCTTTATTTTATTAAAAATCTAATGGTTTACTTTTTATTTATATTTGCTTTTTTGGGCTGCACCCGCGGCATATGGAGTTTCCCCGGCTAGGGGTCTAATCTGCCAGCCTAGGCCAAAGCAATTCCAGATCTGAGCTGTGTCTGCAGTCTCCACCATAGTCATGGCAATGCTGAATCGTTAGCCCACTGAGCAAGGGCAGGGATGGAACCTGCCACCTCATGGTTCCTAGTTGGATTTGTTTCCACTGTGCCACGATGGGAACTCCTATAATGGTTTACTTTTAATTTTGATGCTGATAACATCCCAGAATTGGCTAGAGAAAGCCCCTTTAAAATGGTTTCTTTGTCGTCTCAACACGTCTCCATTTTGTTCAGGAGCTTTTTTAAAAAATAAATTAATTTTGGGCCACACCTGTGCATGTGCAAGTTCCTGGGTCAGGGATCAAATCCACACCATAACAGTGACCCAAGTCACTGCAGTGACAACACAGGGTCCTTAACCCATTGTACCACAAGGGAACTTGTTTCAAGCACTTTCTCACTTTTTTTGGTGCAATGAATGTTCCGGGCTCCTTTTGTAATTTCCTGCTCTTCCTCTGGATTCAGCTATTTCTCTTATGAGCCCTCATTTCATTTGGTGGATGATGATACATAATCAGGCATGTAGGCACTATGTGTGCTTATTGCTATGGGGGGATGCATTTATGCAGCTTCCTCTCCTTTACCCTAAAATACCTGTCTCCACACTGCCTCCTTAATTATTTTCCCCATTCTACTCCTTAATTATTTTCCTTCACTTTTAGATACTTTTAAACTGTATATTTTCTCTCTTTCCTTTTCTACAAGCCACTCTCCTCTTGTTTTTAATCTCATTATTATACTTCACAATTTAAATCAGCTTCCTATTTCAGTTTTCAGATTGTAGTCCTTAACATTATCATATTGTTCTTGAATAATGTATAAAAATGCAAAAAGAATCACTGAGAAAATTACTGTGGCTGCTAAAATTATGTGCTCTTCTAATCTATTTACATGACATTCCAAAATATTGAAAGGAAAGCTTTCTTAAAAATGCAAAAAAAAATCAGAGCTTTCAAGTTAACTTACTTCTGGGCTTAATAATTTTAAATTTTTAAAATTTAAATAGTAGAAATGAAAAAATTATTGTATCACATGTCATATAATAGGATTGTGAAATTAGTTGCTTCCAACCTATTCAACTTCCACAAAATTAGGAAAGAATTTTAACCTTGACTAGGTAAAGTGCAAAATTTAACTTAAATTTTTATATCATTTTTTTTTTTTACTTTCATACTAAATTATAGATGAAGAAAATGATCAATTTATATTCGTGATAGAGGAAACCTCTTGCAGTGCCTTGAAAAGCTTTAGGGGATATCATTCATGGGATAGGTCAAGAAAAATATACAAAAAGTATAATGTATTATAATTTACAAAACTGTGTGTTGTATCATCATCATTATCTACCAGGCTCTGATTATTCAAAAAGGACTCTTTGTTTCTACAACACTTGCAATCTTATCCAGTATTATTTAAGCCTTTTTAATTTTTTTTAAGTTTCTTCCTCTGTTCATTGACTCATGTAAAGGGAAACTGTTGCTTTAAGGTGATAAAGCCCGCACATTTGAAGAAATGATGTCACTGTGTCAGCCAGATGTATAAAAACATACCTTTGGCCAAAGACATTTTCATAAATTAGATTATTTTCCAATATTAGTAAAAATGTTCAGAAACAGGTAAATTACGAAAGTGTGAGTGCCAAAATCAGATGATTGTACCTTTTTATAAATCAGTGAGACTCATTTTATCTAGATGAAATTTAAAACACAAATTTATAAATATTTCGTGAGATACTCAAGCACATTTATATTGCCCTTGTTTAAAGACTGAACAGAAGCTGGCAAGGGCTAAATATTGTCTGGTTCACGGATTTAACATACAGAAAATATTTGCCTAGAATCAAGCTATGTAAGCATGCTTCCTTACAACTGGTAATTGGATAGCTGGCAAAGGATAGAAAAGGAGATATCTATCAATACTCCCTGATCCCAAGATGCACATGCACAGTAAAATTTGGTGCTTTGAAACTACGCTAGTAAGTTAAAGATCGATTTGTTTCCTAAACATTTGTTGAGCACCTATGTCACTGTTCTAGCTGCTGAAACAACAAAGCTGAGTAATATTGAATAAATACCATTGCCATCAAGTACTGAGCTTACAGTTTGGTGAGTTTAGTGCTTGAGACAAACAGAATATTCCGTTGTCAACTTAGAAGTGCTGTGATATTACTATGTATATAAAGAGCCACAGACTTGCATTTGCCAAAGGGGAGGGTTGTGGAGGAGTCATGCATTGGGAGTTTGGGACAAGCATATGTAAACTGTAATATATAGAATGGATAAACAACAAGGTCCAACTGTATAGCACAGAAAACTGTTCAGTATCCTCTAAAAAGCCATAACGGAAAAGAATACATAAATATGTGTATGTTTGCTGTACAGCAAAGTGATTTAGATACAGAAATGAACCCAACATTGTAAATCAACATTACTTCAATAAAATATTTTAGGTAAGAAAAAAAACCAGAAGAAATGTTGACAAAGATATACTTAGGATGTCTTCTCACTGATCAAGATGTCCCTGACACATTACCTATCCTGGGAGGGTTGTCACTTTTATACGCAAGTCATTTTTAGTGGAGATATCCTCCTTTTGTCATCAGATGCTTCTCAATGGTGATGTATGCCTCCAGTTTTTAGATATAAAGCTGCTCATGCAACCTGTCTATAAAGCATATGGCTGAATTTAGGCATCAGTACAATGTATAAAATGTGAATATGTGGTAGACTTTTAGTTATAGCTATGTGTTTTAAAATGGCTTCTTACCCTTGCAGTGTTGCAATAGATCAATCATGAAAGCACCTGGTCTGTTGTGATGCAGTGGGTTACACAGCCCGTGCTTGCTTACTACTTCCTATCAAATCACAGCTGTTCTCAGCTGACTGAGGTGGGGAGTGCAAGAATCAGTCTCTCGTATGCTGAGACAATTAGACATTGCATAGCCCCTTCTCAGCCATCTGGATGTTACAAATCTTGCCTAGTAGAATGAAAAACTGTGATTTTTTTTCCACACCTCTTTGAGAGGGACATTTCCTTTTCCTAACAACGTCTCTGAAGGATTAAGAAGCAATCTTCTATAAGAAATTTTAATCTACATTTTTTATTATATGTTTGAAAGATTATATTTCCTGTATTTCCTCTTTACTGCTTTGTACATCCTTTGCTTATTTTTATCATTGGGAGCTTTAGTAGTTTCCTTATGATTTGTATAAAATTTAACATTTGTAAGCTTTATTGAAGCATATTTTACCCATCACATTATGTACGCATGTCAGTAGCTTTTGAAACAAATTGACCAAATTGTACAAACATCACCAGAAATTTGAATTAGAATATTTTCATCACCTCATTAAATCCCCAAGGGCCATTAACTCTTAGTCCTCACCCTGCAACTCATCACACACTATGCTAGACAGTCAATCTATTTTCTGTTCATGGATTTGTCTTCTCTGGATATTTCATATAAATTGGAACCATGAAATATGTGGTGCCTTTCATCTGGCTTATTTCACTTAGCATGTTTCAATGGTTTATTCTTTCTTATCACTGAATAATATTCCAATGTAAGACTACTCCGTTGATAAATCTTATCACTTTACCAGCTGATGGACAGTTAGGTTGTTTCTAATTTTTGACATATAAACAATGCTGTTAAGAGCACTCAGGTACAAGTCTTTGGATGTGTAAAATTTATCATTTTTTTTGAAATCTTATCAATTTGATATCATTTGACATCAAAATGCAAGTATGTTTATTGTTCATATAGTTATTGTAGGGATAAATGCAAAAATGAAATTGAATTATTGGTTCTTTTTAATTTTTTAGTTCTCACTTCTGCGTTTAATTATAAATTGAAATTTATAATTTTTTAAAAATGTTTTTCTCATTTCTCATAATCTGTTATTGTATACTTCCACTGTCTTCATGGAAATTTTCTGTTTTTTTCTATCACTTTTTCTACTTTTCATACCTAAAATTCTGTTCCTTACTATATTTACTGTCTCTAAGATGAATTTTTAATTATTTATAATAATCTTGATTTATTTTATAATTTTGTCTCATTTTAGTTTTTTAAAAACAATTATGCTTTCAGTTCATCCTCCCATCTCCTCATGTCTTTATTATTGTCGACCTTATTTAGTCTATCAAAGAGATATTGTCTCAGATTTTTATCTTTTTATATTATTTGATCTTTCTGGGTTAAGATTCCAGGCCTTCACCTATTTGACTACACAGTGTCTCAATTTTCCTATTTATAAAATGAGAAAATAACAATAATGATAATAATGCCTACCACATTGATTCATAGTCAAGAATAATGACAAATTACTTTCCAGATAGTATAGGACATGGTACAAAATTAATGCTCAAAGGAGAACAGTCAACGCAAATACTATAGTTTTGCCTTTGGGAAGAATTCTTTACCTAAAACTGGATGTATAATAACGAATAGTAAAAGAATAATTTAACTTCAGCCAGATTTCAGCTTTTGTTAGAAAGGTAATCAATTTTTTAAATACCTGAGGTATCCCTGAGCTATATTAGGTTCTTTGGATATTTTAAATAATTTAATCTCATTTCACTATAATGTAATTTATGTGACTTTTTCCCTAACTGAGGATACTGATGTTCAGAGAGATCAGAAAACTTTCTGAAAGTCACACAGCTGTAAGATATGTGTGAAACTGGATTTATAACCTAGATCTGTTACAACATAAAACCCGTGTTCTTTTCACTATATACCACTAACATTTATTATAGTAGTTTAGGATAAAGCTTAGCTTTAGTAAATGAACTGACATAATTCTGTGGTTTTATTTTTACATTTTTTTTTAACATTTTATCTAGTAGAAAAAAGATATTTTCGATTCCTTTATGCCCTAAAAATGCCTCAGGTGCCCACCCTATCCTGTCTCATGGAAGCCAACCCAAAACCTTCCTATTGCCTGCTCCAGTGATGGATTCATTTCCTGAGCTTTCTCTGGGTGGTGAGGTGATTTTACAGGGCAGTTCTAAGGAATTAGTTTCCCTGGGAGTAACCTTCAACCACTGCATTTCTTCCCCTTCTGATGTGAGAATGGTGAAGGATATTCTCTCCTCTCTTAAAACCCCCACGGGCTTGAGACTCAAGTACAGAGTGACAGTTGATTCATTAACATTAATTAACATACTCTTATTTGCTCTTTTCCTACCCTTGTTGCTCTTTTCCTTTGCCCCCCTGGCGCCTCCTGAAGTCAGATCCTCTCCCAAATAACTGTGTGTGCTCAAATCCCTGTCTCTGAGGGAATTCAAACTAAGACAAGTGAGTCCGTTGTAAAAATATAAATTGTTTCAAAATTTATGTACATTCCTGGATGATGCGTAATGAATTATTCAGCCAATTGAATTATCTTTGATATTTGAACTGAATTAAGAGAATTGATTTATTAAAAACATTTTTTCAGTTTTTTTAATTAACCACATATAAAACCACATAAAACTAAAAATTCTGTCAACTGGTCAAGTAATTTCTAGTCATTACACGTGTACATATTTGATATAATTTTCAGTGAGCTGAATATATTCAATGTACTGAATATATTTCACATTATATCTAAATATCAGTTATAAATACCTTTTAACAAATACTGCCAGAAGGTATTTGCCATAGATCATTATATTCCAATGTATTAATTTAATGGCTATTTTAGTATTGCTGTAATTTTATTGGTAGATATAAAAGATACATTTATATATATATCTTTATACTAAGCATAGATTTTCCTGTAGTAAACATTCTGAATTTTTTCCTAATAGGAAAAATTCCCTAGGCGTTAGATACTATACATTCAGATATATAAACGATATAATTTGACTCCAGGATTTGGAGTTAAACACTGTCTAATTGCACTTTTACATATTTTGGGAGGAAATCACTCTGATTATCCTAAAACTACTAGAAATGATTAGTCCACATCAGACATAAAAAACGGAATAAACTAGGGCTGCACTCTTTACTGTTTGTTCTTAGGAGTGTTTCATTTCTACAGAAACATCCTGCTGCTGTGGTTATCTTTTTCAGAGCTTGCTCAAATTCCAGGAGGACTTCTTTTGGATGGCTTGCCACAAAGATTACATTCTCTTTGGAGTTCAGATAGCATACATCAAAACACTGGAGCTTTTGCAAGTGTTCTCTTAACAGTGGAAATATATCTCCTACAAACTAAAGGCAAAGTCAAAAGAGCAGTAAACAACTTTCTAACTCTCTCCTCCTAGTTTCCCTCATTAAAGAACATGACCATCCTGTGCTTTCCTGATAGTAGGCTTTATCATATTAACATAGAATCAGTGACATGAATATTGCAAATATAGAATAAAGTGGACTAATTCTTACTGTTTACTTTTTCTTGGTCCATGGCTTGCTTAAAATATAAGCAAGAAAAGCACAAAACAGTCTTAAGATTGTTTCTGGAACAAATGTTTTCTAAATTTAATTATTCTATGTTTTCAAAATAGTCTAAAAATGAACCTTTCTGGAATAATAGAATGCAAGAGTACAAACAGAAGCAAATCATTTGAATTTTTTTACTTAACTGTGCTTTAGCCTCTTATGTTTTATTTTACCTGATATTGAAAATAGGGGATGTCTGAGTTTTAAAATTGATTTATAACCATCCATGTCATTATTACAGCTACACAATTCAGGGAGAGTTACAGTGATATTTCTCAAAATAACTGCTTTTATCAAGTTCGTTCATTTCTGATTGTGATTTTTTATGTTTTAATCTGATGTTGAGCTTGTGTATATAGACTTGGGACTCATATGTCCTGCATAAGCCAGCCTTTTATTATCCAGTATCTCTCTTATCTTATTCATTGTTTTTAATCTTAAATTCTACCTTGTTTAATATTAATATCAGCACTGTTGCTTGCTTTTTGTTTGCATATGCCTGTTATCTATTTGTTCATCTTCTAATTTGAACTTTTATTTTTCACCTTGCTTAGGGTGTGTTTATTGTAAACATCATCTATTTTCTCTTCAATCTGATAGTTTCTGTACTTTAATCGAAGCATTTTGTCTTTTAACATTATGTATAAGGATTTTATTTTACTTCATGTTTATTACTATAGTGTTTCCACATTTTCATTTCATCTGCTTGTTTGTTCAGGGTGTTCTTCATTTTACCTTTTTTCCTTGCTGATAATGAATTTCTGTTGTCAGTTTCCATCTTGTAATCATTCCATTTCCTTTTCTTGACCTTGTAATTAAGCACTCTATACCAAATATTTCTCCATATAAGACACTCACATTCCCTTCTATTTCTTTGGACACAAATACGATAGATTTTTCCAATATTCTCATTTACAGTCCTTTCATCTTTTTTGATTTTACCACTCCCTTTTTCTGTCTGTAGACACTCATTTTATTTCTCTCCCTCTTCACTCGCCCTCAATATTTTGTTGTTATGATGATATTCTAATACTAACTGGAGTTTTCCTTACAATAACTTCCTTTTATTTCAAAAGTCCTTTTTAGCTTTTATATTCCCAATTTCAGTACAATCCATCCTTGTAAATAAGTATGTCTTACATGATTCTTCTTTCCTCAGCTTGAAATCTTTAATATTTTACATTTGGTGTTTGATTAGAATTTCTTTTCAAATATTTTCCTTAAGTTTGGACTGTGATCATGAATTGTTCAGAATTTCTTTATGCCCTCAAATATCTTTCTGTATTTCCTTTTGGTTAAGTTTTATCCTGTTTAGAAGCTTGGGAGCTTTTTCTCTCCATTGTAAACTTGATTAGGATTTGCATTGTTGTGCATCTAGCCTGGAATTCAGGGAGACCTTTCAATTTATAAACTGCTTCTTTTGTTGATAGTTTTACTTTTCTCTGATTGCATCATTTTATTAGTCTTTTTTTGTTTGTTTGCTTCATTTGTTCTTTGTCTGAAGCTCCTATGTATTAGGTGTCCTGAATCTATCCTCAAATCTCTTTTGTCTTATGATTTCTCAATTTTTTTAGATATCGGCTGCACTGGATCTTCTAGGCTACTCATCCATGTCTTACCAGTGACTATTCTCTCTGTAAATTTATCTACTTAGATTTTATTTTATTTTAATTTAATTTAATTTTATTTTTTTGTCTTTTTGCCTTTATGTAGAGCCGCATTCACGGCATATGGAGGTTCCCAGGCTAGGGGTCTAACAGGAGCTGTAGCTGCCTGCCTTCGCCACAGCCACAGCAACGCGGGATCCGAGCCGCGTCTGCAACCTACACCACAGCTCACGGCAACGCCTGATCCTTAACACACTGAGCAAGGCCAGGGATCGAACCTGCAACCTCATGGTTCCTAGTAGGATTCGTTAACCACTGCGCCACGACGGGAACTCCTCTACTTAGATTTTAAATAGAAAAATCATGGGTACCTTAGTTATCAAATCTCTTGTGTGTATGTGCGTGTTGCATGTGAATATCCTTAAGCTCTTTTAATTCATAGATTTCCAGCAGTTCTGTTTCACTGGTGTGTATTATAACAATAATGTGTGTATTCTTACTGTTCTGCCAGTAATTCCTTGACCTGGCTGCTTGGGTCTCTTGGAAGAGCTGTTATTTTTGTTGTTCTTTTGATTTATTTGACTCGAGTGTAGTTGCTGAAGTATTAAGAGGAGAAAATCCCCCAGATTGAAAAAGGGTGTAAGGGGCTTCCATCCTAGGGTATCTTTGTTTTATGAACAAAAAGGCTGTCAATCACCTGATAAAGCACCTGAGGAAAATCTTCTCATGCTTTGACTCCCAGAACTCATCAAGCCTAACCTTTCAGGGGACAATGAGAACAAGCCTGTTCATGTGTAAGCTGATATCAGCATTTTTTGGTGAGTCCTCTAATTGCTGCTAAGATCTTCTACAGTTCATATGTTTCAGTTTCTTACACCCTGTTGTCAACATTCTTTTCTGGGTCTTGTTCTTCAGTACTTGGTCATTTTCTGAGTGAGAAAGTCCAGTGCCAACCTCTTGTTTTTTGTGTTGGGACCCCAATAGGGTTCCTGGCCTTATTCAGAAAATATCTGCCTGAAGGATCCAGAAGTTGGTTCCCTTCATCTACAATACCAGGCATTTTAAAGTTTTAAAACTTTTCCCTCAGCAAGTATATCAAAAACTCTTTGGATTTCATCAATAAAGTGATTCTCGTGAAATTTTATCAAATAGTTTCATATCCTTAGAAAAGGAATTTCAAAGTCACTAGTTAAAGATGGACAGAAAGTGGCCATTGTCAGGGTTCTTGTTGCATTGCCTACCCTCATTGTCACATGTTCTAGGCACTGTTGCAACCTTAGATCTAGGAAGAATTGCTTAGTAAAGTCAATTATCACAAAATAGGTACCTATGAAACTTTCAGTTTTCCATAAGTCTCTCTACTCAGTCCAGAGAGAATAAAATACACTTTTATGAAGTTGTGGTGAGTGCTGAATGCCTAGATGACCATTTCAGAGCTTTCTATCTAGTTCCTTATGGTTTCAAAATATTATCGCCATCCTGCTTTTAATTTATAACATGGAAATAAAATATTTTAGAGTGTAAAATATTTTAGAGAGTATTATTTTGCAGGTTCTGGGGGCTTCTATGCATTGTCTTATATAATGTAAGCTTGATAGTAAGTCTACCATGAAGCTCCGTTATATAGATGTGAATGGAAGCTTGCAGAAGTAAAATGCTAGATCTAGTGTTATAGCTGGTAGTAGAACTATGCATATCCACCCCACAGAAAGAAAAGTGACAATGACAAATAAGAGGCCTTTTCAGAATGCTATTTGATTTCTGAAGGAAAGATATGATGTAAGTCAAGAGTTAGTAAAATTACAGGGGCCTTTTCAAACTTACACAGATAAAAGCAACTTGTATCACTTCAAATGCCAACCTGCTTCTGGAAATAGGATTGCTTAATGAAGTACTTGGCTACTCCATTCGTGACAAGTGCATTTGAAAAGGTTGTGAAATAGCCATAGATTATGAACCTCATCACACATGTGGCTATTAATGCAATGAGACATGACAGAGCATGAAATGCTCAATAGCCATTTACATTGAAGGCTAAGTGTCATCAGTGCATCTGTGTAAATTAATACAGTAGGACACACTCCTGGCCATGGAATGTCACACAGTGATGGTGATTGGGATTGTAAAATGCCTTAATCAAATATTATTTGGAAAGAACAAGTATATGCTGTCACATCAATGACAAGGTTTAAAAGTGTTGAGCTAAATAAATTATGCGGCACTATGGTCACAGCCCATTAATCCCATCAATTGTGTAATTATTTTGAATTACCTTATTTGAACTGCATTTCAATTCTGAAGTGTCATATGAATCACAGGACATTGAGAAAGTAAATTAAAGTCAGCAGTATATCTTTTTAATTCCATTTTCAGAAATATAAGCATCTGTAAAACTGTAAATCAGATCATACTCAATTTTATGTATCTAGGCACAAAGCCATGCTTCACTATAATTTTGCTTTTCTCTCTCTCTCGCTCTTATATTTGAAATTTCTCTTTATCATCTACTTCTCCACAGTCTATGTAGAAGTGTTTATCATGTCCACATTTAAAATGTACCCTGTAAGATCCAGCAGTACCGTTTTTTCTACTGTTAACATGAAACATTCACAAATATAATTCCATGGACTGTCATCACCACCTCACCTCCCACTCTATCTTGAAGTAATCATCTGTCTACCTAATACCTCTACTCCCATTTCAAGCCCAGTCATTAAACTGAAACTGTTTTAACTATAGTCAACAAGTTCTCAGTTATCATAAGCATCTGTCTTTAATTCTGTGAGTCTTATTTGAAATTGTTTGTGTTTGACAGTATTGGTCACTCCCTTCCTGAAAAATTTCTCCTTGGTTTCCATTACACTACTTCTTTAGGTCCCCTTCAATATCTTTGGTTATTCCTCTCAAACTTTTCCTTTCTTCTTTGCATTCTTTAAATAGTACTGTTTTCTACTATTCTGTTCCGCCCTTTTATGTTAACACATTATGCACTCACCCTGGGAAATTTCTTCATACAATGTTCTCTAGTTGTTATTCAAACATTAACACTAGCATACTGTTCTCTGAGCTGTAGTCCCATACGCGTGCTGCTTACTAGACACCTCCACCTTTGATGACTTTCCATTAATCACTTTTATTTTCCTGTAATCTTCATCTTGATGAATGGTTTCAACATTAACCCATTTATGTAAGACTAATATTTAAGATTCATCTTAAGTTTTCCACTTCCTCAACCTCCTTCACCATAAGTATTTCTGTTGTCTACTTCTTCTAAATAATAGAATATTAGTAGGTTTATGGTTGTACTCGTCAGTCTATGAATTTTACTAACTCTGGATGTTGTGACTTGGCCCTTATAACAGTAGAAATATTTTAGTGGCAGTTTTTCTTTCAGTGTTTTAATATGTTTTTAAGTTTTGGTTAGATTCAGTGCATTAAATAAATCTATTCTAAGTCAAGTTTTACATACAACATTTATAAATTCTTTAATTTTTTCTTGATTGATTATATTTTACCAAGTATATATTTTCAAAGTTAACTCAGTGTTTCTCAGCACCTTGTAGTCTAACCTGTTTGAAAATGTCATTTCAGGTGTTTGTGTTTGTGTGGGTTTTTGATTTTATACAATTTTATTGCATGTGCAGGTTTATATATTTACCAAGACAGTTAAAATACAGAACAATTACATCACCAAAAAGATCTTTTGTATTTCTTTATCATCACACTCATGTATCTTATTCCCCTTTCTGTCTTCCTTTTCAAAAGCACTAGAAACCATTGATCAATTTTCCATTTTTATAATTTTGTTGTTAAAAGAATATTATATAAATTTAATCAGTTTATAAATTTTTAATTTAGAATAATTCCCTTGAGATTCATCTGAGTATTTTCACATACCAATAATGTATTATTTTTTATTGATGATTAATATTCCATGGTATAGATATATGCTATGTATTTAATAATCAGGAGCTATAAGGTATATTTATTTACTAAGTTTGTTTTTATTTTCGTGATGACAAGTTGCATTATGAAAGAAAATCACCAAACGTAAAATATAAAGAGACATCATTCATATAAAATTAAGTTTCAAATTAAAAATAGTGCATTTATAAGGAAAGATGGAACTAAAAGATACTAGCTTTCAGAATAAAATTAACAGTTCTTCCCTCAGGAGTTCCCTTTGTGGCTCAGTGGTTAACGAATCTGACTAAGAACCATGAGGTTGCGGGTTTGATCCCTGGCCTTGCTCAGTGGGTTAAGGATCCCGCGTTGCCGTGAGCTGTGGTGAAGGTTGCAGACGCGGCTCGGATCCCGCATTGCTGTGGTTGTGGTGAAGGCCGGCAGCTACAGCTCCTGTTAGACCCCTAGCCTGGGAACCTCCATATGCCCTGGGTACGGCTCTACATAAAAGGCAAAAAGACCAAAAAAAAAAAAAAAAACCTTCCCTCAAAATCAGTATGAGTCAAATATAAACACAAAATGAGAAACGTTCTTTTTTTTTCATAACAATACACAGTGAAATTTATAGAAGGATACTATATTTTCTAATGTTAGGTAACACATCACCAAAACTTCACAGTTTAAAACAACCCTCCTTTATTATCACACAGTTCTGTTGGTCAAAAGTTCAGGTGAGCTCACTTGGACACTTACAGTTATTACAAGAGCAAAATCAAACTGTCCACTAGGCTTTTGTCTGGAGACCCAGGTGGAGAGTCTGTTTCTAAGCTCACACACGTTGTTGGCAGAATTCATTTTCTTTTTTCTTTATCTTTCCATTATAGCTGGTTTACAGTCTTCTGTTTTCTGTCAGTTTTTCTACTGTACAGCATGGTGACCCAGTTATGCATACATATACATATTCGTCACAAGTGATTAGACATAGTTCCTAGTGGTATACAGCAGGTTCTCCTTGCTTTTCCATCCCAAAGGCAATAGTCTACAACTGCTAACCCAGACGCCCCTACCATCCCACTCCCTCCCCCACCCTCTTGGCAACCACAGGTCTGTTCTCCAAGTCCGTGATTTTCTTTTCATGCAGTCTATTAGATTCCAGATATAAGTGATATCATATGGTATTTGTCTCCTTCTGACTTAACTTCACTCAGTATGAGGTCTCTAATTCCATCCACGTTGCTGCAAATGGCATTATTTTATTCTTTTTTATGGCTGAGTAGTATTCCATTGTGTATAAATACCACATCTTCCTAATCCAATCGTCTGTCAATGGACATTTGGATTGTTTCCATGTCTTGGCTATTTTGAATAGTGCCGCAATGAACATGCGTGTGCAAGTGTCTTTTTCAAGGAATTTGTCCGGATACATGCCCAAGAGTGGGATTGCTGGGTCATACGGTAGTCGTATGTATAGTTTTGTAAAGTGCCTCCCTACTGTTTTCCATAGTGGTTGTACCAGTTTACATTCCCACCAACAGTGCAGGAGAGTTCCCTTTTCTCTCCACACGCCCTCCAGCATTTGTTATTTGTGGACTTGTTAATGATGGCTGTTCTGACTGGTGTGAGGTAAGAATTCATTTTCTTGTGTTGTAGATCTGATATCCCATCCCTTTGAAAGCTATCAGCCAAGCCCCACTATCCCTCCCAAAAGCACTTCCATTTTGACTCACATGGCCCCTCTCATCCTCGAAGTAGCAATGGTTCTTTAAGTTCTTCTCAACCTTCAAGTATATTTTCTTTTGCTACCAGTTTGAGAAAACTGCTTTTAGAAAAGATTCAAATTTCAATTCTGTTTAGTGCCACTAACTGAAATGGGGTTAACAGATGCCTTATACTGGGTGGGGCTGTTAATAAATTTTACTTGGCTAGACCTGAGAACATCTGCTGGTCTGCAGGGAATGACTCAACTCTTCTGAATTTGTAAAATAGATCTTAGTTTTAGGATGGTTAGCTGCATCTGATATGAAAGGCATGGCAATCTTTAAAACAATCTGGAATTTGCTAGAGAAAGAATAGATGGGATATCAGAAGATAGTCATAAGAGGTCTGTGACAGGGCTACACAGGAAGGATAATTGTGAAAGGCAGCTGTGTTGTCCATCACCCTCATGCTGTACTCTTCAGAATGTGTTCAGGTGTGTGAGAAGCACAAAATAGCTAAGTCTACTGGGAAGGGAAGACAAGTCCTGAAACTGGAAACATTAAACAGTAAATGCTCCTGAGTGACTATAACAGAAGGACATGCTTAATTATTTTACTTAAGAAATGGAATATTGACTATGTTTTTTGGTAATCTGGGGAAAGAGTTTGTATCTCTGAATCAGTCCAAGGTAGTCGTCTAATCAAAAAGTAAGCAGGTGAGATTCCTGTTGTCACTACTGTGGGAGAAAAATCAGAGGCAGCTGCACTAGGAACACAGAAATATAAAGAATTTTTGGGGGTCAAGTATGTAGGGAGAAAAGTGTGGGTAAAAATAAATGGGCAGTACATCTCCTAGTGGATGTAGAGTGAATGAATCTGAAAACAAGCAATACATAGTCTGACTCTATTTTGAGCAAATGTTTAAATGGATCTAAGAATTTTCAGTTGAACGTAAGACCATAACACATAGATACGCTTGCCTCACTTTTCTAGTAGAGAACAATGTGAGGCTGAAAAAGATCCAGAATGTCTAGACAATATACATGAGAAATTCAAACTGAGTAAATAGAGATATTCTTTAAGTTCACCTTGCTAAAAGTTTTAAACAATTCCTATGAAGAAAAAAATTGAAGATCGAAAACCACAAGGATTCCAGTTTTTCATCCATTTTTTAAAAAAATATTTGTTTAAAATAACCGAATAGTGATATAGCATGAGTTAGACTTTCTCAGCCACACTAAAGCACTCATGTATGTCTTTAACATAAAACTGAGAAAGTCAAAGTTTTCTTGGAATAGCCCATGTGCCATATATATCCTATTTATTACCCAGTTCAGAAGAAAGCACTAGGGATCACTGAAATATGTACCCACACTTCCTAGAGAATTTAAGAAAGACAATCAGGATAAATCATAATTTGCTTCATATATCCTTGTTTACTTCAGTTGCCATGAGAAGAAGAATACCTCCTGTGTACACACCATGGTCCAGAAAGGGGACAGAAACTACACAGGTTATTTGAACTATGGTCATTCAATATAAATGTTAACCAATACAAAGTTGTTAATGATATAAGATAAAAAGAGAATTGTCGCAACTGTAGAAGCAGTTATCAACTTGAGAGCTGAGGGAGCAAAGAGAAGGGGTTGGAATTATTTTTGGTAATTTAGATCAACTTCCTCTTTGAAATGAGTCTGATATTCTCTACAAATACGTACCTTAAAATTCTGTGGTTCCATAAACCATGTTCAGTTAATTCTCATATGGGAAAAAAAAGCTGGGATTGTGTTTATATTTCAGCTAAAAAAATAAGGACTGGCATATTAGGATAATGCTATCTAATGTATGAAGTAAACCCTGAATTATAATGGTCCAGCCATTACTGAATCATACTTTTTGCTCACTTAAAAAACATGAAAAGTTATCTGATTATTGAGAGATACTCGTCAACTCTTTGACTTAGGTCTTCTTTCATCTCTGGATCTCTCATTCGACCTGTCACTATGCTTCTCTGCATCAAACTGGAAGGAAAAATGATTCCTAAGATTTAGAAGTTTTTATGGTTATGCCATCAGGTACTGCTCATTGTTTTTACTCATATTCTGTTGGTGAAAACTCAGTCACTGCCCTGCCTAACTGAAAAGAAGGTAGGAAATTTTAGGCTAGCTCTGTTCCCAGTATGACAAGAAACCTGTTTTGTCATCCCCTAACAGTCTCTGCTACAGCTAGCTTGATGAAAAATCTGAAGAACTGATATTTTGAAGTTGAAAATTTCTAGGTTAACCTGCTTAACTAACCTTGTGTTTTTTTCCCAAAAACATATCCAGATTATTTTTTATTTCAAAAAATTGATTATTATCCCTTTTTAAATTCTTTAGAAGTCAGTATTTTATTTAAAAATAAAGCGCTATTGGGAATTCCTGTTGTGGTGCAGCAGAAACAAATCTGACTAGTATCCATGAGGATGTGAGTTTGATCCCCAGCCTCACTCAGTAGGTTAAGGATTCGGCATTGCGGTGATCTGTGGTGTACATCACAGGCCCAGCTCAGATCCCACGTTGTTCTGGCTGTGGCGTTGACCCATGGCTGAAGCTCAGATTCAACCCCTAGCCTGGGAACTTCCATTTGCCGAGGGTGAGGCCCTGAAAAAAAATAAATACAACACTGTATGTTAATTATGTTTTGTATTCAGAATGCTTTTTTCAGTGCCAAGTTATCATATTATATTGAAATATACTTTTTATTTATTCATTTCTTTCACTGAAATTTAAGCCATTCTGCTCAGAGATTTTTGTTTTCATCTTACGTATTCTTAGCATCAACAAATGCAAAATCCATTTAAACTGCAGTAAATAACCTCAAACGAAGTGTTTTAAATCTTCTAATTCCTACATCTTATCAAACATATTCAAGACTACTAACACTATAAAATATTTTTTTTCTAAATTAGCACCATGAATTAGGTGCAGACTTGGAAACCATCATGGTAGAAAAACAGGACTGTGAATACACCTGTAGGAAATGTGTTCTTTCTTTCCTAGGCAAAGTCTGGACCCAGCACTAGAGTTAACGTGGTGCCTCCCCTCAGTCTCATACCCTATTGTAATGGTTAATTTTATGTGTCAACTTGACTAGGCTAAGGGATGCCCACAGAGAGGGTAAAACATCATTCTGGGTGTATCTAAAAGGGTTTTCCCAGAAGAGATTAGCGCTTGGATTAGTACTGAACAAAGCAGATGGCCTGCCCCAGTGTAGGTGGGCATTATCCAGTCCTTGGAGGGCCCAGGTGGAACACACAGTGAGAGAAAGGGCAAATCCCGGTCTCTGAGACGTCTGTCTTCTCCTGCCCTGGGACCCTGGTGCTCCTGGTTCAGAGGCCTTTGGACTCAGATTGGGACGTACGCCGTGGGCTCCCCAGCTCCCAGGCCTGCAGACTAAGACTGAGTTATGTATCGCTGGCTGTCCTGGTTCTCCAGGTTGGAGATGCAGATTTAGGGACTTCTTTGCTTTCATGATCACATAAGCTAATTCCTATAATTAACTCTTTTCTGTGTATATGTATATACATATCAACCTGCCAGAGAATCAAATAGGTTTGTTTCTCCTCAGACAGGGATCAAGAGTAAACCCAGTAATCATTTCTGAGACCTCACATTTGCCCTCACTGCCTAAGGTCAAAATGGGAAATGGAGTTCCACTTCCAGTGAAGGGGAATGAGGGAGCGGCCAGAAATTGGCAGCCCATAGGCTCCGACATTTGAAAGGAGATGGGGACTCCTAGGAGTGACACCTCTCCCTGGAGTGGGGATTAGCCCTGACAGGCTGAGGTGGTAAAGGTAGGATAGGGGCCAGAGGCTTGAAGAAGGGATTTCATCTAAAAACTTTGTGTGTTTTGGTAAAAAAATATTTTTGCCTCAGTTTCTTCATATAGGTGAAGTTTGGACGAAATGATTTCTAGGATACCTTCATTTCCAAACCTTAATAAGTGTAGTAGTTAAGAGCTTTTGCTTTCAAGAGAAAAGACCTGGGTTTGAATATTGACTCTCTCGCCATAAGTATGGTAAAGTGATTTACTCTAAATCTTAATGTCCTCATTAACAAAATGGGGATCATAACAGCACATTCCTTATAGGTTAGCATACTGATTCATGTATAAAAATAGCTGAATAAAATTGTTATTAAAAATATCTATTACTGGATATCAATCTCTCCAGCTTCTCATAAAGTAATACTTTTTCAAATACCTCATTTACGTAAAAATGAAAATAAGGTTGCTATGCGTATGAAATAATCCTGTATAAAATATAGTTATTGCAGAATATTTATCCTTAAAGAATATGTCTTTGCTTGCTAATTATAAGTTTAGTCCCCACTTTCTGCTTACCCCATACTTATATTATACATGATGGGGAGGGTTTTGTAAAGATCCAACCTAACAATTTGACTCAAATGATTATTTTTTCTCCACTAGAATCAGAGACAAGAACTAATTAGGAGATACAAATGAAATTTATAGTTTTTCATTCATACAGGCGAATGTTTAGATAAACATTAAAACAGGTGAATGTTTAGATAAACTATAAAATATATAGTCTTGTGAATAACAAGAAACACTGCAAAATAGGTGGAAAATTTGGGTGGGCCTTAGGTTAAGTAACACTTTCACAGCTATAGATGTAACCATAATAGAGTGGGGAGAAGGAAGAAAGTGGTGTATGGGGGAGAATAAAAGGGCAGGACACACTGAAGGAAAGTTCTGAAAATAATTATAGTAATTTTCAGGCTAGAAATCTGTATTAAATGAAATCAGTTTCCAACGCAGGATTATGAAAAAAAGTGGAGTTTTAGGAAAAGCCTTTGTGGGAAAAGTAAAAAACGAGTTTAGCAAACCAGTGCTCAACAAATGAAGGAGCAGGAAAAAAGTAAGGTGATGCCAGTATGGTGTCTTTCCTAGAATTAAAGAGGTGTTTCAGCAAAGCTTTATCTCTAAAATGCTAAACTCCCAAATTTTGGTTTTTCTCTTGTGTCATCACAATAAATATTCATCAAATAGGAAATTTAAAAGATATGCTTTGTGTGAATTAAACCTTACTTTCAAATCTTGGTTTTTGATACCCAGATGTATCTAATTTTGTTGAAGGTAGCAGGTACTCTGAAGTTAGATTTCACAGGAAGTTGAGATTCTCCTTTCTTTCTTGAACTCAGTGAAATTCTTCAGCAGTGTAAATCCCTTTGAAGTCAGGTCGATATGCCAATGTTGAATCAAATTTTGCGAACTTCAAAGCTCACTCTGCTGTAGAGGATATCCTGGTGAGGCTAGACATTGCAAAAAGAAATGAGAATACGACCTGAACATTTTAACTAACTTGGTTTCTAAAGTGGTCTGTGAGGCTTTTTAATTTTGTGAATATTCATCTTTTTTATATATTTAAAATATTTAATGCTGTAGTATTATTTCTATCATATTCCAAAGTTTTACTTTGTACTTATTTTTTTGTCATAAAAGTCTAATGAACTTGCTTTACATGGGAATTTTACTTTTTTCTTCCATGAAAGAGTTTTGGAAAGAGCATAGAATTAGAATCTTAGAAGCTTCATGAATATTTCAACTATGCATCCTTGGGTAAATTGCATAAAAATTAATAAAAATATATATTATAATAATTTTATAAGAAAAATGTATGTATAACTACCCTTCAATTATAATAAGTTTAGAGCATTTGATTAATTTCTTTCCTTCGTTTTCTCTGCATGAAACACTGAATGTTTTCAGGACCATGAATGTTCAGATTAGGTTACCTTGAATGATCACCCAAAGTGTCAGATATATGAAAAACATACTTCTGCCTTTTGTTTTAGAATGAGATGCTATTATAGAGACTTTATCAAACACATTAAGAGCTATTATTTAAAAAATAACATTAAGCCTTACAATACCACTAGAGAGAAAATACTGTTATTTAATTAAATGACTATTTATCAAATAGGTATTGAGAGTCAATTCTGCAGTAGGGACTATTTTTGTCAAAAATAAATGAAACAAGCACCTTTGTTCTTGTGGAGCTTCTCTGTTAACTGTGATAAGAGGCAATAAGAGAAGAAGAAGAAATAAAATATTTTTAGTAGGAAGTGCTATAGGAAAAAAATGCCAAGCAGAGTTAGGTGGATCAGTTGTGGAAGGTATCCCTTGAACCTGAGTTGAATTTGACATAAGTTAGTCGGGTAAACTGCAGTACACCTGTAATATTTGAGCCAAGACTTGAAGCTAAGAGAACGGGGGCAAGCTCAGTGGATTCTTGAGGGAGAATCCATTTGGAGCAGAGGCAGTGATGGTGCTAGAGCATGAGGGGTGTATTTCAAATGTTTGATGAGCTTGGTTTGCTAGAAGCAGAAAGCAGAATAGTAGAAGATGGGGAGGGGGAGTTAATTACGTTGGATCAATAAAGCTATTTTAAGAACTTGCAGTTATACTGTAGGTGAATAGCAAGAGCCGCGGGTGGGATTTGTGAAGAAAACAGAAATGGTTTGCTTTGTATTTTAAAGGAGAGCTTTGACAGGTCGAAAATAGAGTGGAAGGACAAGGATGGAAGCAAGGCGAGCCAGAGGAGGCTATGGCAGTCATCAGAGGGAGGGATAGCAGTGGCTCCCTGGGGACTTGCCAGCTGTGCAGGAGGCGGAGAAGTCTTCAGGTCTAGATTTCATTCTGAAAGTAGAAAAAATGGGATATCCTGGTGGGTTGCCTGTGGAGTATGAGAGGAAGCCAGGAGTCACAGGTGACCTCTAAAGTTTTCTTTTTTTACGTAACGGTAAAATCTAACTATATTTAAAAGACAGACATATTGCTACTAACTTAGGGAGGTGATCATCAGAGTTCTCGTGATTCTGTCTGGCCCAAGACCCAGCATTACATTTCTGAAATCACAGAGGTTGTTAATAAACCTACAATGAAAGACTGATATCTTCAGATACAACTTGGCACAAAGCATAGTTTCTGAAAGCTCATATTGAATGAAATTCTGCCAGGCAATTTCAAAGAAAATATTAACTCAAAAAAATTTTTTTATTCATCTCAGAGTTGGTTTTTAATTGGATGGCTAGGTTTTATTTTATTTTTTTTTTATTTTTGCATTATAGCTGGTTTACAGATTTCTGTCAGATTTTCCAACTGCACCATGTGGTGACCCGATTACATGTACATATATGGATTTGTCACATGTAATTAGATATAGTTCCCCGTGCATTACAGTTGGAGCTCCTTGCTATTCCATCATTAAAGCAGTAGTTATCCCCACTCCCTC
>PVHT020004943.1:8820224-8877701 GCA_004024745.2 Catagonus wagneri | reverse complement strand
AGTGCTGGTTACGGTCCTAATTGCCTTTCTCTCTCACCTTTTTTTTTTTTTTTTTTTCTTCACTTGTTCTACCCAGTTATTTCAAGGGTTTCTTGCAGTTTTTGGAGGTTTAAATTGATCAGCATTCAGATGATGATTTGTCCAACTTGTTTTATATTTAGATGCGTTTTTTGATGTATTTGTGGGAGAGGGTGAGCGCAACCTCTTACTCCTCCGCCATCTTGCCGCCTCTCCTGGATGGCTAGGTTTTAAAGAAATAAATATATTGGGGAAAAATGAATTATTTGTGATGAAAGTAAAGTTTTAGGTCATTTTAATGTAATGAAAATCTTTTGGGTGGTATATAGAATGAGTGAAATCAAATATCAAAAACAAGACTAATTTTTCAAATGACTAATTTTTCAGAATCTTACAAATTATCAAGTTCAGTTCACAGTGGATGAAGACTGAAGCAGTGGTTAAAAATTGTTTTTAGAGCTACAAATATATATATGTTTTTTGCCTTTTGTCATTTTAGGGCCACACCCATGGCATATGGAGGTTCCCAGGCTAGGGGTCTAACAGGAGCTGTAGCCACTGGCCTACACCACAGCCGCAGCAATGTAGGATCCGAGCGGTGTCTGCAACCTACACCACAGCTCACGGCAACGCTGGATCGTTAACCCACTGAGCAAGACCAGGGATCGAACCCACAACCTCATGGTTCCTAGTCAGATTCGTTAACCACTGCGCCATGACGGGAACTCCTAGAGCTACAAATATTTTGGTTAAAACTCAAAATATTGAATTACTTAGCTATTTTTAAATCTCTTAACAAATGAGGTGATAATGATCACCTTATAGGATCTGGCACATGATGTATGCAAATGATTTTAATAAAATTGCTTTTAATTGTGTATAAGATACATATAAATTACTTAGCATAGTACTTAATATCTAGAATGTGGAAACTCCCACAGCTGGCATTCCTTTTCCTTTTAAAATGAAACTCTGATTTTCTTTTGGAAGGAGAGTCTCTTAAGTACTGAAGAGACTCTGCTGAAACTATAGTCAGGAACTGTTTCAGTTAGGGCTGACTAAATTGCTATAAAAAATAAACACAAAAACAGTAATAACTTCAGTTGCAGTATTTGTTATTCACATATGAGTCAAGGCTAAGTGTTGCAGGATGCGAGAACTCCTCCTCAAGATAGTGATGTGGAGATTCACAGTATTTCCCGTTTTGTAATTCTAAGTGTAATTGAAGATTGTTATAAATCTGTATTCAGCCAGCAGAAGGGTGAATAGAACACAAAATAATTTTGTCTGCTTCCTAAGAGACTAGGGCCTTCTGCCTAGAGTCCACTGATAAAGATGAGTCATATGGCCACATCTAAGAGTAAAGGGAAGCTGAAAAACAGAGCCCTCAGCTAGTTAGTTATTTCTCGGCTCTGAAAATAGAAAAAGGATAGTTTGTCATGTTTGCCCAAGTCATTGAGCCATACTCTAGGTCAGATATCAGCACTTGAATTAATGTTGGTCAAGCACATACCATTCTCTTTCAAGCATATGTTTTTAGAGTTATTTTCTTTTTTACCCGTGACATATGGAAGTTCCCAGGCCAGGGGATTGAATCTGAGCTGCAGCTGCAGCCTATGCCAGGTGCTTTAACCCATTGTGTAGGGCGGGGGGTGGAACCTGTGCTACAAGCTGCTGCAGTCAGATTCTTAACCAACTGTGCCACAGTGGGAACTCCTGTACAAGAATTTATTTTCTTACTGGTTGATCTATGGATTACAGCATACATCTGAGTTTATCCAGATCTACTTTATCTACAAAAACAATTGCAGTGAGGTGAAGATAATTTGCTTCACTATACTTTTCTTCACTTTCCTGCTGTTGTGCTACTATTGTCAAGTATCTAAAGTCTATATATGTTATTAATCCAACAATACAGAGTTACAATCATTGCTTTATATAATGTTAGGGTTCTTAAAGTTAGGAGGAAATATTTACTTTTTAAATTTACCTTCTTACTTACCTTTCTGGTACTCTTCACTTGTTCTTGTTGAGTGGTGTTATTATCTGATGTCATTCCCATTCTTCATTGTAGCTTATACCTGCTCTCCTCCCTTGTGCTGTTATTGTCAAAGTTGATATGTCTCTATATGCTATAAGGACAGCACTCCATTTTATAGATGTTTATGGCATTATTTTTAAAAATCTATTAAGAAAGAAGAAATATGTAATTATACTGTCTTTTATAATTATTATGTAATTCTGTGTAATTACCTTTATTAGCCATTTTATATCCATTAGAATTACTGTCTGGTGACAGTTCTTTCAGCCTGAATAACTTCCTTTAGTATTTCTTGTGAGGCATATTTACCAGCAGCAAATTCTCTTACTTCATTTTCCCTTTGTTTTGAGATAGTTTTGCTGCATATAGGACTCTTGATCAACATCTCTTTTCTTAAAGCATCTTGAATATGTTAAACCATTGTCTTTTGGCTGCTATTGTTTCTGATGAGAAATCAATGGTAAATCTTTTGGTATTCCCGTGTACATTATGTGATTTTTCTCTTGCTGCTTTTAAGATTTTCTCTCTGTTATTAGCTGTCAACATTTTGACTGTGATATGTCTAGATATGGATCTTTAAAAATTCTTAAGCTTCATGAATGTGAAGATTAATATTTTTCATCGTATTTGAGAAGTTGTCTGCCTTTTCTTTGCTTGGATGCACCTCATGGAAGTTCCGGGCTAGGAGTTGAATTGGAGCTGCAGCTGCCAGCCTGTGTCACAGCCACAGCAACGCAGGATATGAGCCGTGTCTGCAACCTACACCACCCAGCTCACCGCAGTGCCAAATCCTTAATCCAATGAGCAGGGCCAAGGATTGAACTTGCAACCTAATGGTTACGAGTTGGGTTCTTAACCTGTTGAGCCACGATGGGAACTCTGTGCCATTATTTCTTTAATAATCTCTATGACTTTCTATCTTTATCCTTTCCTTCTGGTACTTCCATTAGGTATATTTTGTTATTCTCAGTAGTGTCCTAAAGGTTTCTGGAGTTCTGTTTATTTTCCTGCATTTTTTTTCTTTCAGTTCTTCACCATACATGTTCTGATAATCTGTCTATAAGTTTTCTTATTCTCTGTTCTGCCAGTGTAAATTTGTCCTTTTAGTGATTTTTTTCATTTCCGTAATTATAATTTTAGCTCCAGAATATTCATGTAGTTCATCTTTAAAAAAATTGACATTTCTCTATTGATAATCTCTATTTGAAGACTCATTGCCATAGTATTTCTCTTTAATTCTTTAGTTGCAATTCTCTTTAGTTCTTTGAACGTGTAACAGATGCCTCATAGTCTTTGTGTGCTAAATCTAAAATCTGGCTCTCCCCAAAGCAGTTTTTATTGCTTACTATTTTTCCTTGTATAAAATATACATTATCCTTTTCTTTGATTAATAATTATTTTTTTAAAAACGGGGCATTTTAGATAGCATATTGTAATAATATGGATTCTGGTTTCCCTTTCCCCCTTCCTACCAGGAGTTGTTGATATGATTGTTTTATGTTTGTTTAATGATTTGGACAGTCTAATTTTATTAAGTCTATTATCTTTGTAATGTGAAGCCTTAGATGTCACTGCTTTTTTATGTTAATTTTTATATTTATTTATTTATTATTTGATATTTAGGCAGACTGTATCCATGGCATGTGGAAGTTTTGGGGGCAGGGATCGAACTCATGCCATAGCAGTGACAATCCTGGATCCTTAAGCACTAGGCTACCAGAGAATTTTATTTTTAAGTTTGGATACCCAGGAATCACCCACGGTCAACATGGCTAAATGTTCACTCAGTGATTGGTCAGAGGTTGTGACTATATCATGCTTTTTGTGATTAGTTTCATTGTGCTATTAACCTTCTCGTATTTGCTCACCATTCATATTTCTTTTTATTTTATTTATTTTTATTTTTGTCTTTTTAGGGCCACACCTGTGGCATATGGAGGTTCCCAGACTAGGGGTCTGTTTGGAGCTACAGCTGCCGGCCTACATCAGAGCCACAGCAACGCCAGATTCTTAACTCACTGAGCGAGGTCAGGGATGGAACCCACAACCTCATGGTTCCTAGTCAGATTGATTTCCACTGTGCCACAATGGGAACTCCCATATTTTTCCCTTTTTTGGCAGTGCCTTAAAACATGTATTCCTCTATGCTCTGTTCCGAATAAAGTCATCCACTGCAGCAAAGTTGAAGAGCTTCAATTCCATTTACATTCATAGAGATGTGTGTATTCTTTCTCTTGCTAGCTAGTATTTAATTGCAGATATGATCTATAAATCTTTATGCTGCTGCAATTAAATGTCAGGAAATATAATATTTGCTTAGTCCTTTTTAAAATTTTTGCCTCAAAGGTCACGTTCTCAGTGAGACTTTCCCTGAAATCCTTATTTAATATTCTCCTCTTTACCCACCAACACTTTCTGCTTCTGCTTTTGTTTTCCTTTTGTATATTGCCCATTTTACTTTATCTTTTGATGAGTATTTTGCTTATTTTTGTCTGTCTCCACTAAAGTGATAGTTCCATGAGGGAAGAAATTTTTGTCAGTTTGGTTAATTAATTTTTTTTAATATTTTAGAAACATACTTATTGCAAAAAGAATAAACACTTACTATAGATAACTGAAAAAATACAAGGAAAAAAAATAAGGACTCAATTTCTCTATCATTCTCCAAGTCTTTTTTTTTTCTACATTTAATTTTGAGTAAACACATCATAGAGAAATTCTGTTAATGTAAAAAAATCTTTGGGCTAATAGTGAATTTTTAAGGACAGCAGTAGGGAAAAGTGATGAAACTTGATGTCATAGAGTATTCTACTCAAAATGAAGCAAGTTAATGTTCCTATGAGTACACATTTCCATTTACTGTTACTTATTTTTATTTTTCCATTATAGTTGGTTTACAGATTTCTGTCAATTTTCCAACTGCACGGCATGGTGACCTGGTTACACTTAACATATATGGATTCATCACAGGTGATTAGACAGAGTTACCAGTGCTACACAGCAGGTTCTCCTTGCTTTTCCAACCCAAAGGCCATAGTCTACAACTACTAACCGAGATGCCCCTACCATCCCACTCCCTCCCCAACCCTCTTGGCAACCACAAGTTTGTTCTCCAAGTCTGTGATTTTCTTTTCTGTAGAAAGGTTCTATTAGATTCCAGATGTAAGTGATATCATATGGTATTTGTCTTCTTCTGACTTAACTTCACTCAGTATGAGGGTCTGTAATTCCATCCATGTTGCTGCAAATGACATTATTTTATTCTTTTTTATGGATGAGTAGTATTCCATCGTGTATATATACCACATCTTCCTAATCCAGTCGTCTGTCGATAGACATTTGGGTTGTTTCTATGCCTTGGCTATTATGAATAGTGCTGCAATGAACATGTGCATGCATGTGCCTTTTTCAAGGAAAGTTTTGTCTGGATATATGCCCAAGAGTGGGATTATTGCTGGGTCATATGGTAGTTGTATGTATAGTTCTGTAAGGTACCTCCCTACTGTTTTCCGTAGTGGTTGTATCAGCTTACATTCCCACCAACAGTGCAGGAGGGTTCCCTTTTCTCCACGGCCCCTCCAACATTTGTTGTTTGTGGACTTGTTAATGATGGCTATTCTGACTGGTGTGAGGTGGTATCTCATGGTAGTTCTGATTTGCATTTCTTTAATCGTCAGTGATGTTGAGCATTTTTTCATGTGCTTGTTGGCCATAGGCATTTCTTTGGAGAAGTGTCTATTCAGGTCCTTTGCCCATTTTTCAATTGGGTTGTTAGCTTTTTTGCTGTTGAGTTGTATCAGTTGTTTGTATATTTTAAGATATCAAGCCCTTGTCACGTGAATCATTTGACACTATTTTCTCCCATTCTGTAAGTTGTCTTTTAGTTTCCTTTTTGGTTTCCTTAGCTGTGCAAAAGCTTGTCAGCTTGATCAGGTCCCACTGGTTTATCTTTGTTTTTATTTCTCTTGCTTTCGGAGACCTGAGAAAACGTTTGTAAGGTTGATGTCAGAGAATGTTTTGCCAATGTTTTCTTCCAGGAGTTTAATGGTGTTGTGTCTTATATTTAAGTCTTTAAGCCATTTTGAGTTTACTTTTGTGCATGGTGTGAGTGTATGTTCTAGTTTCATTGGTTAATAACTATTTTGTTTGTTGCTAGCATGGAAAAAGCACTCAATAACTACATTAAAATAATTTTGGTTTTATATCTTCAGTTTAATATTTAGTAAGGTTTAATAACAGTGATTTTTTTGTTAACTGTTAAGTGTTTGCATTTAAGAGATTTTGCTTAGATCACATTTAAGAACAATGAAAACAATAGTCAAATTTCACGTCTTGTTTTTAATGAGAAGAGAATTAAAAAGCCAATTGATTATATGGTATTGATACTAATTTTCCAATTAGTCTGTCATATCTAACATATCCAGGAGTGCTAATATATTTCCTAGGATAAAATTTTAATGTTCTTTCATTTGTCAATAAAATTTCTTTTGAATCCAGTATTTGTAGTTTTGTGCAGGAAAATAAGTGAGATATATCTCCAGAAAATAAATTAAAACCTTAAATTCACTGCATATAGAGTTTGATAAATCAGAAAATTATAAAGTCAGTTTGAAACTCAATTCTTGAGATGGTGATAATGTTTGACTTCAATTCTTCGTCAGTCTATATAAATAATTTTATTATAAAAGTATTATCATAAAATATTTACAATTCCATAATGCTATATATAAAACTTATTATAAACAGTAACATGACATTCAGAAGACTGAGATAAAATATGAATTTATATGGTTAAACATATCTATGCAGTTGGCAATTTTAGTCAGAAGGGTGTTCATTTTTATTGCAAGATGGAAATTTATTTTGGCCACTTGGAATAGATGAATGTCATAAAGTCAGTGATTCAGAGGAATATGTCCAGAGATCAAGCAATGTAAGGAATGGAAGCCTGTGGAATCTGTCATTCTAGTTGCCAAAAGTAAAAGTTTTAAGAACAGGGATGGAGTGTGGCCAAATTAAGCTGAGGCTGATCTATGTGTATGTCCTGGGAATGGCATCCCCCACCAAGTTCATGTTATAATGAGAAAATGCCAATGGAAGCTTTAAATTACACATTCCTGGACAATCTCAAGCAAAATAAACAAAATACATTTAATATCTCTATATCCTCTGGAAAAATGCTATATGAAGAAGCAAAGCAAAGGTAATAATTTCATAGAAATTAACTATAGAATGAAACTCAAGGACTTCAAAGTGGGACTGAAAATGACAGTTACAGCAATAACTTCCCAAAGTGAGAGTCACTGTAATTTCAAAAGATCAATTAACACTTAGTAAAAAGTGCTTCCAATTAATGGCTGTTATAAAAGATGGGTAAATGGATACTGTTTTGGAAATACAATATTTGTTATCAGAATATCTCAAATTTTACTAGAGAGTTTATTTCCCTTTATCCATCCATACATTCATCTAATAAATATTTATTGGTGTGTAGTATATTAAGTTATGATGGATATACTGAGAAGGTAAGACCCTAATTTCTGTGTGGACACTCTTCCATTAAAAACACATTCGGAAACAAATAATTTCATAAAACCATAATATATTACATATTCTTGGTTTTGGTGGATTTGAATAAAGTTATAACCTTAATGAGTGGTATTTTCTATCACAAATCTGAATCTTTATGAAACCTGAAATTTCATAATACTACTTTGCTTACCTTCAGTCATCCAGTTTTATTTGCAAAACACCAGGTTCTTTTCTGTGAAAACATGGCAAAATTTCAGTCCCAAAGCAAAGAAATTTAAATAATGGAAGCTGTATCAACTGTTTAGGTAAACACTAGATGCAATTGCTACTTTTTGTTTCTCCAGGTGTCTCATTTCCTTTAAGTGAAAACTACATCATTTGCATGCATTTGTCTCTACAGCCTTGCATCTTTATAAAAAATCTTATTCAATAAAATGTACCTCTAAAACTTATTTTTATATATTTTGTTTTATTTTTTTCATTGCTTAACGATTTTTATTACAATTATAGGTGTACAAAAATCATCACAACTCAATTTGATAGCATTTCTGTCTCAAATCCTCAGTGCATCCCCTCACACACCCCCCCCAGATTGTCTTATTTGGAAATCATAGGTTTTCCAAAGTCTGTGAGTCATTGTCTGTTCTGCAAAGAAGTTCATTGTGTCTTTTTAGTTTCCACATGTAAGAGATAGCATTGGATGTTGCTGTCTAATTGTCTGACTGGTTTCACTTCACATGATAATTTCTAGATCCATTCATGTTGCTATAAATGTGTGTATTTCGTTCCTTTTAATGACTGAGTAATATTCCATTGTGTGTATGTACCACATCTTCCCTATCCACTCCTCTGTCGATGGGCATTTAGGTTGTTTCCATGACCTGGCTATTGCATAGAGTGCTGCAGTGAACACTGGAGTACATGTGTCTTTTCGAGTCATGGTTTCTGCTGGATAGATGCCCAGGAGTGGGATTGCTGGATCAAGTGGTAATTCTATTTTGAGTTTTCTGAGGAATCTCCATACTGTTTTCCACAGTGGTTGCACCAGTTTGCATTCCCACCAACAGTGTACTAGGGATCCTTTTTCTCCACACCCTCTCAGGCACTTATTGTTTGTAGACTTTTTGATGATGGCCGTTCTGGCCAGTGTAAGGTGGTACCTCATAGTGGTTTTGATTTGCATTTCTCTAATGAGGAGCGATGTTGAACATCTTTCATGTGTTTATTTGCCATCTGCATGTCTTCTTTGGAGAATTGTCTGCCTAGATCCTCTGCTCATTTTTGGATGGGGTTGTTTGTTTCTTTGGTGTTGAGCTGTAGGAGGTGTTTGTAAATTTTGGAGATTAATCCCTTGTCAGTTGAATCATTTGCAAATATTTTCTCCCATTCTGTGGGTTGTCTTTTTCATTTTGTTTAGGGTTTCCTTAGCTGTGCAGAAATTTTGAAGTTTAATTAAGTCCCATTTGTTTATTTCTCTTTTTATTGTCCTTACTCTGACACATGGATCTGAGAAGATGGTGTTATCATTTATGTCAGAGAGTGTTTGGCCTATGTTTTCCTCTAAGAGTTTTAAAGTATGTGGTCTTATATCTAGATCTTTAATCCATTTTGAGTTTATTTTTGTGCATGGTGTTAGGAAGTGTTCTAGTTTCATTTTTTTACATGTAGCTGTCCAGTTTTCCCAGCACCACTTGTTGAAGAGGCTGTCTTTTGTCCAATGTATATTCTTGCCTCCTTTGTCATAGACTAGTTGACTATAGATGTGTGGATTTAATTCTGGGCTTTCTATTGGGTTCCACTGATCTATATTTCTGTCTTTGTTCCAGTACCATACGGTTTTGTTGACTGTAGCTTTGTAGTAGAGTCTGAAATCAGGGAGTCTGATTCCTCCAGCTTCATTTTTCTTTTTCAGGATGTCTTTGTCTATTCTGGGTTTTTTGTGTTACCAGACAAACTTTAAACTATTTTGTTCTAGTTCTTTGAAAAATGTCATTGGTAATTTGATAGGGATTGCATTGAATGTGTAGATTGCCTTGGGGAGTATAGTCATTTTGATAATATTGACTCTTCCATTCCAAGAGCATGGTATGTCTTTCCATCTGTTCATGTGATCCTTGATTTCTTTCATCAGCGTCTTAGAGTTTTCAGAATACAGGTCTTTTGTCTCTTTAGGTAGGTTTATTCCTGAGTAATTGATTCTTTTTGATGTGATGGTAAATGGGAATGCTTCCCTAATTTCTCTTTCTGATCTTTCATTGTTGGTATATAGAAATGCATTTGATTTCTGTGTGTTAATTTTGTATCCTGCGACTTTGCCAAATTCATTGATGAGCTCTAAGAGTTTTCTGGTATAGTCTTTAGGATTCTCTAGGTATAATGTCATGTCATCTGCAAATAGTGATACTTTTACTTCTTCCTTTCCAATATTGATTCCTTTCATTTTTTTTACTTCTCTGATTGCTGTGGCTAGGACTTCCAAAACTATGTTGAATAGTAGTGTCAAGAGTGGACATCCCTGTCCTGTTCCTTATCTCAGCAGAAATTTTTTCAGCTTTTCAGCATCGAGAATGATGTGGGCTCTGGGTTTGTCATAGATGGCCTTGATTATGTTGAGGTAGATTCCCCCTATGCCCACTTTGTCAAGGGTTTTTATCAGAAATGGGTGTTGGATTTTGTCAAAGGCTTTTTCTGCATCTATGGAGAGGATCATATGGTTTTTATTCTTCAGTTGTTAATGTGGTGCATCACACTGATTGATTTGTGGATGTTGAAGAATCCTTGCATCCCTGGGATAAAGCCCACTTGATCGTAGGCTTTTAATGTATTGTTGGATTTGGTTAGCTAGTATTTTGCTGAGGATTTTTGCATCTATGTTCATCAGTGAGGTTGGCCTGTAGTTTTTCTTTTTTTGTTGTATCTCTGTCTGGTTTTGGTATCAGGGTGATGGTTGCCTCATAGAATGAGTTTGGGAGTGTCCCTTCCTCTGCAATTTTTGGAATAGTTTCAGAAGGATAGGTGTTTGATAGAATTCACCTGTGAAGCCATCTGGTCCTGGACTTTTTTTTCTTGGAAGTTTTCTAATCACAGTTTCAATTTCAGAACTTGTGATCGGTCCATTCATCTTTTCTATTTCATCTTGGTTTAGTCTTGGAAGATTGTACTTTTCTAAGAATTTGTCCATTTCTTCTAGGTTTTCCGTTTTATTGCCGTATAATTGCATATAGTAGTCTCTTAGGATTCTTTGTATTTCTGTGATGCCTGTTGTTACTTCTCCTTTTTCATTTCTAATTTTACTGATTTGTGTCCTCTCTCTTTTTTTCTTGATAAATCTTCCTAAGGGTTTATCAGTTTTGTTGATCTTTTCAAAGAACCAGCTTTTAATTTCATTGATCTTTTCTGTGGTTTTCTTCATTTCTATTTCATTGATTTCTGCTCTGATCTTTATGATTTCTTTTCTTCTACTAACTTTAGGTCTTGCCTGTTGTTCCCTCTCTAGCTGCTTTAGATGTAAAGTTGGGTTGTTTATGTGAGCTTTTTCTTGTTTCCTGAGGTAGGCTTGTATTGCTATAAACTTTCCTCTTAGAACTGCTTTTTCTGCATCCCAGAGGTTTTGGAGTGTCGTATCTTTGTTGTCATTTGCTTCTAGGTATTTTTTTAATTTCCTCTTTGATTATTTTTATATTCTAAATCCATGAAAACATAAAGCCTTTTAGTTCCATGGGATTTCCGTTATTTGCCTGAGATTCTGCCCTAGTAGGCAGCCAAAGCACCACTGCTATGAGAAGTAATGGGGCCATTTACTCTGGTTATAAGTTAACCTTATGCCAGATAAGCTACAAGTGATTATTTCTTAAGTTATACAAGAAAGATTTGCAGTTCTTTGGTGGGATTGATTTTTCACAGTTGGCTTGAGAATATTATTACAAAGTGCCATTTACAGTCTTTCTCACTATAATATTGTGATAATTTACATTTCTGTTCTGAGATCTGAGATTTAAAGTTTATCAAGAAGTGTTGGTAATTGTCCTTTAACAAAGAATTGTTATTTTTTGAGAAGAAAAAAGCCAGTCATGGCTTTCAGATTGCTGTGTAACTAGGTAAACATATTTGGGAAGTGATAGGATGTATGTATTAAGTGAAGAATGACAGCCTGGAGTTCCTGTTGTGGCTCGGTTGTTAATGAACCCAACTAGAATCTATGAGGATGTGGGTTTGATCCCTGGTATTGCTCAGTGGGTTAGGGATCTGGTGTTGCTGTGAGCTATGGTGTAGGTTGCAGACAAGGCTCGGATCTAGCGTTTCTGTGGCAGTGGCGTGCTCTGGCAGCTTTAGCTCCGTTTTGACCCCTAGCCTGGGAACTTCTACATGCCATGGGTGTGGCCCTAAAAAAGACAAAAATACAAAAAAAAAAAACACACCCAAAAAAGAATGACAGACTGCTTTTTAGATCCACCATTTTACTGTGAATGCTAGTTAAAGCAGTGTGCATACTTCAGCCAACTGAGTCATTTGTGAAAGCAAACAGGTACTGTCAGGCACACACAGTATTTGAGCCCCAGGACCCCTTCCTCACCAGCACACCTGTAACTCCTTAGGCAGTAAGTGTGACTGCAACACCTGCTTCTTTCTTCATAATTGTCCTTTCTTTAATAATGACATTCATTTGCAGTATCATACCATATAAAACTTTGCACCTAGTAAAATGTACAGTTGATTAAAAAAATGGAGATGATGAAGTTTTGTGCTGCTATAAACTGTTTAATAGTGTATGAAACTGAAGTGAATCTCAGTTCTGATTTTTATCATACAGATTACATAACTCATGATGTGATTTCAAAAGTTTAGAGCCAATAAACCTGACCTTGTCTTCGAGGTGTAAACTACAGAAGCAGTACGTATTCATACTTAGGTGACAGCCAAGGGCATAGGAGGCAGAGACCCTACAACTCATTTCTGTTTCCTGCTTACATAATTTTCTGTTGGCCAATTTAAAAGTGAACACAAAGACAATTCTTTACTGTGCCTGGGGTTATTAAGGAATGGGAAATTGCAAGATGAAAAGCTTGTGGCCTTAGTTCTTTCTGTATTCACACAGAAACCTGAAGAATATAGACATCTAAGGAATCCTTTCCATTTCACGAAGTCAGCCACAGTTGGGTCCTCACTATGTGTTAGGCATTGTAAAAGGCAAGGAGATAGAATTCAGTCATTGAGCTATCCAGTTTTCCATTTTTTTAAATTAATTCAAGCCACATATTGTTTAAGCTTCTTAAAATGCCGTCCTGAACAGACAGAAAAACCCCTGCCCTCGAGCTGCTTATAAGATTAAGTAGAGGGTGAATTAAAGAATAAAAAGCTAGATTTTAAAAAGTCTGCCTTGCTGAATTAAAGGGATTAGATTTTATCAAGCAGATGATGAATAGTTATTGCAGGCTTTTAAGCAAGAAGGAACATAATTAGAGTTTCCTTAGGTACAAAGATTTTATCTTTATCTTATAACTAATAAACAGTCCTCAGTGTATTTAAAACAAGAGAGTAAGAGGAATAAAAAAGGAGTTCCCACTATGGCACTGTGGGTTAAGGATCAAGCTTTGCTTCAGCTATGGCATAGGTCATAGCTGTGGCTCAGATTAGATCCCTGGCCTGGAACTTCCTTATGCCACGGGTGCAACCAAAGAAGAAAAAGAGATTAAAAAAAATAAGTGAAGAACAGCCAATTTTGTATTGCAATAAAATGATTTTCTCAGGAGTGGTTTGGAGATTGAACAGAGAAAGGTAAAAGTGGATGGTGCAGGGAGGGATAATATTCACTGTGTTAGAGTAATGCTGGAGGCAGGGGACACAGTGGACTAAGGGGTTTGAGAGAAATTTTTTTCCTGTGCAATATTCTGTTTTTAAAATTTATTTTATTCATCTAGTTGATTTACAATGTTAAGTTCTACTGCACCGCAAAGTGATTCAGTTATACGTATACACAGATCCATTCCCATAAAGGTTATCACAGAATTTTGGGTAGATTCCTATGCTGGTCCCTGTTGACGCATCCATTTAATATACAAAGGCTACCTTATTTGCATTGTATTAAGAAGGTAGAAACAACAACATTTAGTAACTGACAGGGTTTATAAAGTGGTGAGGAGGTAGATGAGGATAAAATAATGGGGGTAGGAGAAGCTTGGGAATTAATGTGGCAGATTGTTTTATGCATGTTATGTCTTTCGCATTGGAATCAAAAACTAAAATTCTAAACACCAATTCTTTCAACAGCTACCACTTTCTCACCTTCCTTGTTTCTTTTCTACTTCCTAATGCTACTGTTACTAAAGGCTCTATTATTTGTTCTTAATTTATATTCACATTCCTGATTAATTCATCCAGGCTCATGGCTTTAATTCTCACTTATAGGTTGTTTATTATCAAGTGATATCTCCAACTCGAACTTCTTTTCTGAACTTTAGATTACATGTTCAACTCTTCAATATCTCCACATGGATTTTTAATACCCATTTTTAGTTCAAAATATTCAAAATGTAATTCCGAATCTGTCCTTTCCCCTAGCCACACACTACCACATGAATATGCTTTATTTATAACCCTGCCTCTCATCTCAGTTTATGTCAATTTCCCAGTGGTTCAGACTGAAAAAGCTGAAGTCATTATTAAGTCTTCATGTCTCCTGTATCCCACACTCAAGTTACCAGAAAATCTTGTTAGTTCTGTCTTCAAAATATTTCTGCAACCCTGTTATTTCTCACCTTCTCCACTGCATTTCTACATTTGTGATAGAAAGATCATCTTTCATCTGCTTTCCTGAATTGCATCACTAGGATCCTCACGTTTATTCTGTAAAATCTCTTCTAAAAACAAAAAAAAGGCAAGTGAACCTTTAAAAAAAAGGTAGTCATGTAACTCCTGATTAAAACTCTTCAATAGTTTATTTCACAGAGAGCAAATCACTTTACACAGCAAACAGGACTGTAATACGGTGACCCCAGTACCTCTGTGCTTTCTTCCTCTATAATCCTTCTCCTTCATGACTCAGCTTCAGCAGCACTTATGTATTTGCTTTTGCTTTTTTTTTCAAGGGGGGGGGCACACCCGTGGCACATGGAGGTTTCCAGGCTGAGTCGAATCGGAGCTACAGCTCCTGGCCTACACCACAGCCACAGCAGTGTGGGATCAGAGCCACGTCTGCGACCTATACCACAGCTCACGGCAACACCAGATTCCTTAACTCACTGAGCAAGGCCAGGGATCGAACCTGCGTCCTATGGTTGCTAGTTGGGTTGGTTAACCACTGAGCCATGATAGGAACTCCTATATTTGCTATTCTTTGAAAATATAGATAGACCCCTATCTTTGAGACTTTGCTCTAATTTCTGGATTCTTCTCCCTATGGTACTACTTTTCTAACTAGCAACCTTACCTTGTTGATAGCTTTGCTCAAATTTTAGCTTTTCAATAAGGCCCATCTTGACGACCATACAGCAACCTGCCTAATAAGCAGTTTGGGAAAAGGAAGAAAACCAATAGTATGAGATGCAAGAAAAACTTTACCAAGAAATCATTTTTTTAAAAAACTGAGGTATAGTTGAAAGTTTCCTTCATTGCTCAGTGGTTAATAAACCCAACTAGGATCCATGAGGATGTGCGTTTGATCCCTGGTCTTGTGCTCAGTGAGTTAATGATCTGGCATTGCCATGAACTGTTGTGAAGTTCACAAACCTGGCTTGGATCCTGTGTTGCTGTGGCTGTGGGGTAGGCCGGCAGCTGTAGCTCCAATTCCACCCCTAGCCTTGCAATTTCCATATGCCGCAGATGTGACTGGCCCTAAAAAGAAAAAAGAAAAAAAAAAGGAAAATTGAGGTGTAGTTGATTTACAATGTGTCAGTTTCAGGTATACAGCAAAGTGATTCAGTTATATATGTATGTATGTGTATATATACACACATAAGAATATATATATCCTTTTTCAGATTCTTTTCCATATGTTATTACAACATATCAAATAGAGTTGCCTGTGCTATACAGTAGGTCCTTGCTTGTTATCTATTTTAGATATAGTAATATGTCTCTCTTTATCCCAAACTCTTAATATATCTCTACTCCTCCTTTCCCCTCTCCTAACGGTACCATTTGTTTTCTTTTTCTGTGAGTCTGTTTCTGTTTCATAAATTAGTTAATTTGTATCATATTTTAGATTCCACATATAAGTGATATCATATGACCTTTGTCTTTCTCTGTCTTACTTCACCTTATGTGATAATATCTAAGTTCATCCATGTTGCTGCAAATGGCATTACTTCATTCTTTTTAAGGCTGAATAACATTCCATTGTATATATGTACCACATATTCTTTATGCATTCAAAAAAGATAAATTTATAAACATTGATAAGGAAGTGAAAGTGAAAAAAACATCAGACCATGTATGATAAGGATTAAAGGAATCAATCTGGTTTAGCAGTAAAGAGCTTGGCAAGAATAGTTGATTTGAGTTGGTAGGTGAGACATTTAGAGTGTATAGGATCCTTGTTTCTATGTCATAGGGTATATACAATCAATAAATACAAGACATTGGAAATATCCAGAAATTCAAAGGCCATCTTGTCTCCACCCACCCCGTTCTCATTTTTTTTTCCCAGAAAGGATAGTGGAATCCCTTTTCCTCATTCCTAAAATGGGAATTTTAACACCTGGTTGATAACTGTAAAATCTTGTCTGGAATCTTAACCACTCTTCAACCATAAGTATTATTACTTTTGTAGGAGAAAACCTGAAACTCTGGGCCAAATAAAATGATTGAAAATAAAATGTCTGATGTCCTTTGGAAAGTATTTGCATAAATTCCTGTCTTTTGTGACAATAAAATGGTCCCTTTGAAGACCAATTTTTTTCTTTTAACTTTTTATTACTTAATGAAGTTTTATTACATCAAAGGTGTACAAAAATCATCACAATCAAATTTTATAACATTTCCATCCTAAACTCTCAGTGCATCCCCTCACCCGCCAGCCTGTCTCATTTGGAAAACCTAAATTTTTCAAAGTCTCCAAGTCAGTATCTGTTCTGCAAAGAAGTTCATTTTGTCCTTTCTTTAGTTTCCACATGTAAGTGATAGCATTTGATGTTGGTGTCTCATTGTCTGACTGACTTCACTTAGCATGATAATTTCTAGATCCATCCATGTTGCTGCAAAGGCTGTTATTTCTTTCCTTTTAATGGCTGACTAATATTCCATTGTGTATATGTACCACATCTTCTTTATCCACTCCTCTGTCGTTGGACATTTAGGTTTTTTCCATGTCTTGGCTATTGTATAGAGTGCTGCAATATACATTGGGGTACATATGCCCTTTTGAGTCATGGTTTTCTCTGGATAGAGTCCCAGTGAAGACCAAATTTCTATAATACTCCATCTAGATCACTTTATAGATCTAGAAACCTGGTACACCAACAGAATGCATTCAGAAGTGTCATTGAGGCATACTTCACATGTTCAAAATATGGGTGCTCTTACCCTACATGAGTGATAGTTATTTTTTAAAAAATTACAGAAAAAATGAGTAGCTGTAGCCAGCAATTCTGCTGTCCCTCTTAACCTTGGGTTTAACCTGTTGTTTCTTCAAAATTAGAGACAATCTCTAATTGGTATAATTTTGTGGCCTGTTGTTATTTCTTCTCTGAGATAATGTTATGTTTGTTGAGCTAGTGCTTCAGAGTGCTCTAGAAGATTACTTTTATGTGTCTTATGGGAAAGGCACAGAGGGAAAGTAAAAAACACATTTGGAAAGTAATGTTCGAAGGTTTGTATTGTAGGATCCATACTTAGTACCAGTGTAACTTCCCTTTTATGTAATAGCCTTGAAATTTTCATTACTAGATTTACCTGTCCATTTCACATTTATTTTTTTTACTTCCTGTATCAGAGATTGTATCAAATAAAAATGTTTTGCTGAGATAGTAATCAGAATTAACTATTTCTTTATAAATTTGGTTTTTGCAAGGTCAGTGATACAGCTTAAGGCTTGAAGGTTTGGACAAAAATGCTTTAATTATGTCAAAGTATCAGAAATCCAATCATTTCAACCCTTATTTTTTATTAAATTATGCCCTTAATTAAAATAATAGCATCAAATATTTAACTGCCTACTCAATACTGAATAAAACAAAAAAGGACTGAATACAGAACACTTCTAAAGAAATATAACCACCCAAGTACAAGTTAACAACTTCCAAGTTATCAGCCATCTGGCTGCAACATCTGTTGCCCGTTGATTGCCAGTGCTCATTTGCATGGTCTGGATTACCAGGTAGGGTAAAGAATTTTCCTCAACAGAAGAGGCTCATTCTCTGGACAAGAGTATATATATTAAAACAGGTCTTGATTTGAAGTTCATAATTTATTGTTACATTTAGTTATTTTCTATTTGGAGTAATAATCTGAGGTGTCCTATTCCTCTTGTCCTATCTTGTTGATGACATGACTGAGATCATGACACAGTTACCATAGTTCAGATAGACAGAATGGAGTTGGGTGGCCTTTGAGAGTCTTGTCCCAGACATGTTTCTGCACCCACTGAGAACCTGAACTTTCTGAAATATACCTACCCACAACCTCCCCAGAACACTACCAATCATTTCTTCAGAACAGCCTCTGCCAGCAGCAACCTTGTACCCTTAAACTTCCCCCTCACAACTGTGTAACTATTTCAAATCCCAACCAATCCTTGCTTAACAAGCACCCTTACTTCCTGCCAGATCCAGTCAGAATTCTTGATAAACAACTAATAACGCAGTTTTGACATTAAATGTTTTCTCAGTTTTGTAGTCCAAAGGAGCAATTCAATTGGATCTTGAACCTGTGTTTCCTGAGATAATCATAAAAAAGAAGCATCTTTTTATCTCAATTATGTCTTCATTTCTGAAAATTTGGTTAACATTGGATTAGAGATCTGCTTAAACCTGCCCCCAGGTGAATTGGTAAGAAATTACTGCATCGCTCATCTATAAACAGCACTGCCTCTGTGTCCAGGGTCATGAATGAAGATGCAAATATGTAGAAATGAACAAAACAGTCACTTCCTTCTGTTAGGGGTATGGACAATAGCCTGTAGTGCAAAGTGGATTCTGGAACCAGGAAAGTGGAACCAGATTCTGGAACCAGGAAAGCTGGGCCAGAGCATTGGGTAACATGGAGACTAGTTTTCATTTTAGACAGTAAAGTTTACTGGAAGAATTTCAATAGAGTAATATGAACACAGTCGTATCATAACATATCCTAAAATTTTAAGAGATTCAAGATGTAAGAAAAGAAGCTAAAACCTACTGTAACCACCCATGATAAATCAGTTCCTCTCATTCTGGAATCTGGATGTTGGATTTGTAGTCTCTATCTCTGCCCTTCCTCAGCAGTTTCTTGGTCAAACAACGACTTCTTTATCTCCACGTGACATGGTTACCTAATGCTGCAGGTTTGTGCATTTTCCCACTTTATTCTGCTTCAGGCAAGGGGAAACTACTTTCTAGAGCTTTCAGTAGGTTCATTTTATCTTATTTCTTAAATACTGGTTGTCAATGTTAGATGCAATTCTTTCACTCCCCACCCCGTCATTTAAATCTTATTTGTTAAACCACTGATGCTTCCTGCCTCAATAATCCTAAATAAATTTCCTGCACTTGATCTAGTTTTCTTCAGTTCTATTTACAGTGGGTGGTGTCTGTTCCACCTACCTTCTGTTCCAGAAGAAAACCTCATTCTGTTACAGCACATTTGACTTTCAAAGAGAACCGTTGCCTAGAATGCACCGCTTCTTTTTTCATGTTCAAGTGGACCCTGGTTACTTACAGATTTTAGAATCCTATCTGACCTGTGGCTTGAGATTGTCTGATCCCCACATCTGAATCCTTCTTTGTATGCTGGTTAGCTGTCCGAAGTTTTACTCTACACTGAGAAATACCTTACTGCCCATGTCCTTACCATGAAAATGCCTTGTATATGATCCTGTAAAAGCCATTTTCCATTAATAAAAACTTTAAAACCATAACTTACCCATTGTAGTGAATAGTTTTCCTCAGGAATGCTTCTATTTTCTTCTTACCCCCAATATTAGCTCCTGTATACCTATTTCGTGAAGCTCCATTTCAGTGCCAAACATATTTGAGTGATTTTGCTCTTTCAAGAATAATAAACTCAAATGACTTTAGAAAGGTTGTATACTTATGTTAAACCCTAATACGTGAGTTGGTGAATAAATATGTATCTCTTCTGTATATTCAAGTACAACAGCAACAAAATAGCTTCCAGCAGTGGTTGAGTAATTTCTGTCCACCAAATCTTCCACTGAGAACAACCAGAAAAGTTTTCAAAATCTGAAAGTCTTGTTAGATTACAGAAACACCAAGAACTCGTGGATCCAAAATTCTGAGAGAAGAAAAACAGGAGCTGAGCTTGAAATTTGACACCATTTTTTCACCTGTGAATTTCGTCATTTGATATTGCAGCTAAAAGTCTGGAAAGTGTAAAAGACTAACAGTTTCATTGAGATAAGCGGACAGAAGTTGAAATTTAGGTCCTGAAAAGGGGGAGAGGCCCTGATAAAACTTCCAGGCCTTTGGTCATGACTCTAAAAGCAACATCCTAGGAGTGAATTAGGCAATATATTGAATCTGTTCAGTCCCTGGTTGAATTAATGTTTTCCAATCCCAGACTACTTGTCTTAGCAGAGGAAAAGATAAACACTTGGAGGAAGTAACATCATTTAAATAAATAAATTTCCTCTACACTATTTCAACTATTATGTTCATTATTGAATTTAAAAAATAATAGCAGGAGTTCCCTTTGTGGCTCAGTAGTTAATGAACCCAACTCGGATCCATGAGGATGTGGGTTTGATCCCTGGGATCCCTCAGTGGGTTAAGGATCCGGCATTGCTGTGAGCTGTGGTGTAGGTTGCAAATGTGGCTCAGATCCCAGGTTGCTGTGTCTGTGGCGTAGGCTGGCAGCTGGGGCTCCAATTCAACCCCTAGCCTGAGAACTTCCATATAAGGCAGGTGTGCCTTAAAAAATATATCTATATATAATTATAATAACAATAATAGTAATGAGGCACATGAGAGAGCAAGAAAGACCATGCAATTTTAGAAAGAGTGAAAACAGACATACAATAGGTTTAGATATTAGAGAATTAAGGTAATTACCTCTAAAATGTGATTAGTGATAAAATTTCAGACACCTAGAAAATACAAAAAGAATTATATGCTCTTAAGGTTAAGAAATAAAACAACTGAAATTAAGATTTAAAGTAAAGGTTTAACAAAAGATGAGAGATTTGTGAAGGAAACATTGTTCAACTGTAATATACCTCAGAAGAAAACTACAATTGAAGCAGAGAATATGATGGAAATTTTCAAAAGAGTAAGATATATTAGGAATATGCTGAAAAGAAAGAACTTTGTAATTGAAATTCAAGAAGGATAGAAAAGATTAGAAAATAACAAATATTTGAGGTGATAATGACTGAGATTTTTTTAAAACTAGTAATACCCAGTCACAGATAAAAGAAACTATGAGCCCCAAGTGGAACAATTACAAACCCAAATCAAAACCCAAACTAAGGAGTTCCAGTTGTGGTGCAGCAGAAATGAATCCGACTAGAAACCATGAGGTTGCAGGTTCGATCCCTAGCCTGGGAACCTCTGTATGCCTCCAGTGTGGTCCTAAAAAGCAAAATAAAGAAAAAAGAAAAAAAAAACCAAACCAAAAAAAAAACCAAATCTATACATACAATAGTAGAAGTCTGAAAAAAAAAAGGACAAAGATAATCTTTTTTTTTTTAATCATTTATTTTTTTGACAGTGCCTGTGGCATGTGGAAGTTCCTGGGCTTAGGATGGAACTCCAGTCATAGCAGCAATCCAGACCACTGCAGTGACAATACCGGATCCTTAACCCATTGCCCCACAACGGAACTCTGAGAAAATCTTAAAAGCATGTATACATAAAGGCATACTGGATTCAAAGATTAACAGATGATTTCCTAACACAGCAAATAGAAGATAAATAACGATTACTCACACGAGTTTACTTTAGAAGAGTATATTAACACTAAATTTGTGAAACTTGAGATTATCTGTCTCTAAAGTATATGTTCTTTTTACCATGACCTATTACATTAAATTCATTCTTTATGATTTCTCTCTAGTAAAAATTTTCTTTAAACCTGAACTGGAATTCTCACTTTTTACTCTATAGGCTTAAATAAATAAATTTTTTTGAGAACTAATATATTTACGGTTTATTTTCCTTTTTTTATTTTTCCATTTTAGCTAGTTTACAGTTTTCTGTCGATTTTTCAACTGTACAGTGTGGTGACCTAGTTACATATACATAGATTCATCACGAGTGATTAGACATAGTTCCTGGTGCTATACAGCCAGATCTCCTTGCTTTTCCATCCCAAAGGCAATGGTCTACAACCATTAACCCCAGACTCCCATACCAACCCACTCCCCCCCCCCACCCTCTTGGCAACCACAAGTCTGTCTTCCATGTCTGTGATTTCCTTTTCTATAGAAAAGTTCATTTGTACAATTTATCATATTCCAGATATGTGATATCATACAGTATTTGTCTTTCTCCTGACTTACTTCACTCAGTATGAGGATCTGTAATTCCATCCATGTTGCTGCAAATGGCATTATTTTATTCTTTTTTATGGATGAGTAATATTCCATTGTGTATATATACCACATCTTCCTAATCCAATCATCTGTCAGTGGACATTTGGGTTGTTTCCATATCTTGGCTGTTGTGAATAGTGCTGCAATGAACATGCATGTGCAAGTGTCTTTTTCAAGGAAAGTTTTGTCTGGATATATGCCCAAGAGTGGGATTGCTGGGTCATATGGTAGTTGTATGTATAGTTTTGTAAGGTACTTTCCTACTGTTTTCCACAGTGGTTGTACCAGTTTACATTCCCACTAACAGTGCAGGAGGGTTCCCTTTTCTCCACACCCTCTCCAGCATTTGTTGTTTGTGGACTTATTAATGATGGCCATTCTGACTGGTGTGAAGTAGTATCTCATGGTAGTTTTGATTTGCATTTCTCTAATAATCATAATACTGAATTTTAATAGTCTCTGCAGAACCAGATTTATAACCCAAGAAAGATTAGCTAACCATTCTCAACCTTCATTTCTTCATCTATAAAATTTGGATTTGTGATTGCTGTTTTTCTCTTATTAATTGGTTCTATTTAAAGAAAAATCAAGAATTGATGCTAATTCTTTTTTAACTATTTGATAGAATTCACAGATGAGTTCATCTGATCTTGGCTGTGTGTGTGTATGTGTGTGTATAATGTTTTGATTACTTAAAATTTTCTTGTTTTAGGTCTACTCATACTTTCTCTTTCTTGTTGGGTCAATTTTAGACTTTGCTTTCCTGGGAATTTGTCAGTTTCATCCAAGTTATTCAATATGTTGGCATATAATTCATCAAAGTATTCCATTCATTTAAAAAATATTTCCATAAGCTTGCTAATAACCAATAATTGCATCTTTATTTTTTGCTCAGACATTACTTTCTAAGGCTGCATCCTTGAAATGACTTCTAGTGTGGGAACTGTGGGCAGAACATTCATTCCAAAGACAGGGGTGGGGATAAGGAGCCTCTGATTGCCCAGGATTAGCTTGCCAGTCTACGAGCAGTCATATCCTCCATTACTTCCACCACTAAGACTTTAGTGACTTACATAGGATATTTTCACTAATGGAGAACCTCCTAAAACATATTCCAAGTAAATATATTATTATACTATAAATATATATTTTTTTCTTATACTGGACTCCCAAAATGCTCAGAATATGGTAGGCAGACTTGATCTCCAGTTTAGCTGGCATGCATCTTTCCTTCTTAGATTATGGGGCAGGTCAGTTTTTTGAACGAGAAAGCTTTTGTTAAATAATGAAGATAAGAGCAGAAAAATTTGTGTAAATGTAAGCAAATTTTATTAAAAATGTGTTTGCAGTGACCTAATTACTACTTTGGATGAATGTAGCTATTGATAAATTATTATGATCACAACTCTCATGTATCTTTAACAAAACAGTAATATTGCCAAGCTCAATTTGTCTTAGTATATTTATTTAATCCATTTTTTTTGACCTCTAGAAAGTAAATCATTTGAGGATCAATGCTTAATTTTGGTTCTATCTGCACAAGTAAATCAGCCTGATAAAATCATTTGAATCTAAGGTTTGAAATAGAGGCTGAATACAAATGTTTGTGTGTGTGTGTGTGTGTGTGTGTGTGTGTGTGTGTGTGAGAGAGAGAGAGAGAGAGAGAGAGAGACACACACAATGGAGTACTCTAATATTTTTGTACCTTTTTCCCCCACTCATACTCAGTGCTGGTAGGGAGGAGCTCTTTCATAATAGCAACTTATTCCATGAAAAGTAACCTAATGAATGTTCTACTCAAGGTATAAGAATGTACCACAGTCCTTCAAAGACAGAGTTGGCTCAGGTGTTTCCAAGCTAAGATGTAGAAGGTGATGGGTCTTAGAAGACAGGCATTTGTTATGAGAGAGCCATAAGCTTAGAAAAAGAATGAAGGAGGAAACACGCTATCCAATCATAGTGCTCCATTTCCTTTTCTACAGTAATTGTCTCCAGGAGAGGCACACAGTTCACGTTAGCCCATTATAAGCTTTATGAAATATTAATATGAAGATGGTAGGACAACATTTCTGTCACTTCAGGACAGTGGTTATATGTAGGGTATACATACATTACAGATTTCCAAGAAGTGTCCCACCTAGTTTATACCTCTTTTCTTAGCATAATGATAATAGTACTCTTTTATACTCGGAAAAGTATCTTGGTTTGGATAATAATTAATGTAGTTATCCTGGCTCAGGTAATTATGAAACTGCTAGCATCCATCTCTCTTGGTTAAATAAACTCAACTATGTGCACAATAAAATCAGTCTCTGAAGGATTACCAGACAGAGAGATACAGAGATAAAGAAATCTGAGACAACCAAAGCTTCTAAATAGATTTATCTTTACACCATAGCAACTTCTGTTTGAGTCAAATATTTGAGTCAATAAATTTCCTTTTCTTCTCAAACTTGCCATTTAAAAACAGCTAATATACCATTTATCCTCCCATTTTTTTACCTGGGTCAAGCTAACTTTATCTAGTCTTCTATACTGTGCAAGTCTTGTGTTAATTTAAAATTACACTTTATTGCCATCACCTATTTAATTATCTGATTCCCCAACTAGACAGTGAACTCTTTAAACAGACCATGTCATGTTTGTCTCTTTATTTTCAGCTCCTAAAAAAGAACTGTGTCAAGTAGGTGCACAGTAAATATTGTCGAATAGATATAACAATCAATGAGTGAGTGAGTGAATGAATGAATGAATGGTTGATGTGTTCAAAAGGGGACCAACAAAATATAATATCCAGTTGCTTTCCTGGTATATTAATGATGAACGATAAACACATGCATAAGATCCTTGTTTGTCTAGGTCCTAAAATCTCTAAGACCGAATTTGAGCATTCATAATCTCTGTCACTGTGTCTAAGCTCATACTGCTCACTATAGAACAAGCCAGTAAATCAAGAAATGAGATATTAGAGTGAGGAACAGTGGCTATATTTGGAAAAACAGCAGACATAGGAGACAGCAACCTAGTGTTCCAGTGCACCCTCTTTCCTGAGTTAGATTCAGCCTTCTTTTATTAAAAAATTTTTTTTGAAGTGTAGTGGATTTACAGTATTAATTTCTACTGTACAGTTAATTGACCTAATGTATATATACTCTCAATATATTCTTTTTCATATTGTTTTCCATTATCATTTATCATTATATTAAATATATTTCCCTGTGCTATATAAATAGGACATTGTTGTTTATGTGTCATATGAAATAGTTTGTCTCTGCTAATCCCAAACACCCAATCCTTCCTTCCCCAACCCCCTCTCCCCCTTGGCAACCACAAGTCTGTTCTCCGAGTCTGTTTCTGTTTCATATATATGTTCCTATTTTTTGTGTCATTCTTTACATTATACAATGTGATATCTTCTGGCATTTGTCTTTCTCTTTATGACTTGCTTTGCTTAGTATGATAATCTCTAGTTCCATCCATGTTGTTGCAAATGTCATTATTTCATTCTTTTTTATGGCTAATAATCCTTTTTTTGTGCGTGTGTGTGTATATATATATCCTTTGTGTGTGTGTGTGTGTGTGTGTGTGTATGTATATGTATATATAAAACATCTTTATCCATTCATCTGTCAGTGTACATTTAGGTTGTTTTCATGTCTTTAATATTCTATATAGTGCTTCTACGAACACAGAGGTGCATGTATCTTTTCAAATTATAGTTTTGTTTGGGTATATGCCCAGGAGTGAGATTGCTGGATCATATGGTAGTTCTGTATTTAATTTCTGAGGAACTTCCATACTGTTTTCTATAATGGCTGCACCAATTTACATTCCCACCAACAGTGTAAGAGGGTTCCTCTTTCTCCACACCCTCTCTAGCATTTGTTATTTGTAGTGTTTTAATGATGGCTATTCTGACCAGTGTGAGGTGGTTAACTTATTGCAGTTTTGATTTGCATTTCTCTAATACTTAGCAATGATGAGTATCTTTTCATGTGCCTATTGGCCTTCTGTATGTCTTCTGCAGAGAAATGTCTATTTAGGCCTTCTGCCCATTTTTTTGATTGGATTGTTTGATTTTTTGTTATTGAATTATATGAGCTTTTGGTATATTTTGGAAATTAAACCCTTGCCATTTGCATCATTTGCAAATATTTTCTTCACTTTCATAAGTTACATTTTCATTTTGTTTATGATTTCCTTTGTTATGGAAAAGCTTGTACATTTGATTAGGTCATATTTGTTTATTTTTGCTTATTTCTGTTGCCTTGGGAGATGGACCTAAGAAAATACTGGTACAGTTTATGTCATGGACTGTTTTACCTTTGTTCTTATCTAGGACTTTTATGGTATCTTACCTTATGTTCAAGTTTATAAGCCATTTTGGGTTTATTTTTGGGTATGGTGTAAGGGTAGGTTCTAATTCATTTATTTACACACTGTCTAACTTCTCCAACACCGCTTACTGAACAGAATGCCTTTTCCCCATTGTATATTCTTGGCTCATTTGTCAAAGACTAATTGTTTATAGGTGTGTGGGTTTATTTCTGGTCTCTCTAGTCTGCTCTATTGAACCATAATGTCTGTTTTTGTACCCATATCACACTGTCTTGATTACTGTAGCTTTGTAATATTGTCTGATGTCTGGGGGAGTTATGCCTCCTGCTTTGTTCGTTTTCCTCAGAATTGCTTTGGCACTTTGGGGTCTTTTATGATTCCATATGAATTTTAGGAAAATTTTTTTCTCGATCTGTGAAAAATTTAATAGGTAATTTGATAGAGATCACATTAAATCTGTAGATTGCTTTGTGTAGTATGGCCATTTTTAACAATATTAATTCTTCTAGTCCTAGAGCATGGAATATCTTTCCATTTCTTTGAATCATCATCAATTATCTTTATTAATGTTTTGTAGTTATCAGCATATAAGTTTTTTACCTTCTTGGTGAGGTTTATTTTGAAGTATTTTCTTTGTTCACATTCCCTTTCTGATATTTCATTGTTAGTGTAAAGAAATGCAACTGATTTCTCTATGGTAATTTTGTATCCTGCTACCTTTCTGAATTTATCAGTTCTAGCAGTTTTTGTGTGGAGTCTTTAGGGTTTTTTTTTTTTACATAGAGTGTCATGTTATATGCATGTAATTACAACTACACATCTTTCCTATCAATTTAAGTAGCTTTTATTTCTTTTTCTTGTCTGATTGCTGCAGCTAGGACTTGCAGTACTATGTTGAAAAAATTAGACTGGGTGTCTTTGTCTTGTTCCAGATTTTAGCACGAAGACTTCAAGCTTTTCATTACTGAGTAGTATGTTGGCTGTGGTTTTCAGTCTTCTGTGTTAAAAAGGGAGGGATGGGGCTGGTTGTTGCTAAATATACCCTCCATTCTGCCTTGTTCCTCTTTTTCTCTAACCATGTCATATGCTTTCAGCATTCATTTCTGCATCTGTCATAAGCTGTTTCTAAAGTATTTTTAGCCTGCCCTATGATCTTTTTCTCTAAGCATGATCCTCTCTGACTCCCAGTCTTCCCTCTATTCACATAATGCTATTATCTACTACATATCCCATACTCTTTTCTGTATATTATAGTCTGTTGCTTCTTCTATTTCATATAATTGTCAGCCCTGTTTACTTCCTAAAACTTCATCTTGTTGTTTCTTCTTAAAACAATTAATTCTTGTACTTGCTTCGCCTTTAGTTTCTACAATTTATCATCCGTGTTTAATAGTTAGCTATTGTGAAAATAAGTTTTATGTAACCAATCAGTCCAAAACTCAGCAGCTTACAACAGCCAGTATTTATTTTTATTACTCATGGTCTGTATATTATTTGGAGTACCTCTGTTTCAGCTTGGAGTACCTCTGTTTCAGCTTGTAAGCTGAGTCCAGGTCTTTGGCACTTGTTTCTACATTGTTCATGGGCCAGTAGAATAAACAGAGCTAAATCTTCTCATCTTGATGTAAGGCACAAAAGAGGGCAAGTCAAAACCTGTGGTTATAGCATAACTATTTACAATGACCAAAGCAGAAGGCTAGTGATCTATAGTTTATCCCGAAAGGGAGGGGGAATATCACTAAACAAAATCCAAACCATTACATCATCCTTTCTCTTTACCACATTGCTCATTGTAGTCCATCTTGTCTAGTTGATTCTCTAGCATTAGTTTAAATCCAGTGCCATTTTTTCAGCTCCTTGCCCCATCCAGTTTTCCTTTTTGCTTTGTGAAAAAGCTCTTTGTTGTAATTGGACTCTATGTAACTGTCTTGACAAAAGGAAATTTATTAGTTCATGTAATCCACAGAATCATTTATAACGAAACCATGGGAAGGAAAAGATGCACCTAATCCTTGGGAACAGTGGGATTCAGCAACTCAGATGCTAACAGAAATTTACCCGTTTCTCATCTCACTTTGTGAGTTTCATTCTGTCTTATAGCTTACTGGCTTAGTTAACATGGAAACACAGGGAACTATCAAATGTCACATCTTGAATTTTTCAGCCACCCAAAAGAACATGCATATTTTTTCCTCCAATGACTTTAAGCAAATCAGAAGGCCTGCTTGGGACAGGTGGCCACCCCTAAATCTAGCGACCACGTTCAGGGTATAAAGATAATATAGCATCAGTATGGAAAAATGGAGATATTCATGGGGGAAAAGGAGGGTGTGTAAGTGAAGATCTCTCATTGTCTTTCACATCCCTCACAGTACTTTTCTCCCAATTTCATCTCATCTGTAAGCATAGCACCAGCTCTGATTCTAGCACAGCTGTTCTTGGCTTGGTAATGAATATTTCTTATCCATGGTGGATGCTGCTATAGATAGTATAATTGGGTTAACAGTAATCCATCATCAGTGCATAGTTTCTGTGTACAAATAAGCTTATCTGTATGATATAAAACAATCATTACTAATTCACTTTGTTTTAGGATAGTAATATGGAATAGTACATCAAAATGGAATACTGTTTCTTAAGAGAATATAAAATTTTATATGAGGTCTGAGATGTTATCCAAGTCTCCTTGACAGGATACTGCTGTATTCAATAAAAACTGAATAATGTTCCTTCAGTAAATATAGATATCATACTTTAGGGAGAATGTATAAATCACACCACCAACTCTAAAACAGCATGACCCTCAAACTGTGAGTCTATCTCATTTGTGGTATTACACACGGGAGAATTATATATTAATCTGACTGCTATTACCAGTGATAACCTAAATAATAGGTGCCTGAAAAGGGGGAATGGCAAGTACTTTGGATGAGCTACAGAAAGCCTGTTAAGTGGTGAAGTATGCCTGAAATACACCAAGGGAAAAATATAACCCTCAAAAAAACAGAGGAGTTCTGTACAGGCAGTAAAATAAAATCCTCCATGGCCATTTTTGCTTTATGTTATAACCTGAATGTTATGAATAAAAGTAAGCTGAGTTGAAATAATTTCCCATCTGGTGGCTGACCGTACTGTCTTTTCCCTTTGTTAGCCCAGCTGATGACTATTTTGAACCACGAATGGAGAATTTGTCAAATGGGCTGCAAAGAAGGGTCCTACTTATCACACTTGGAAGAGCTATGCTAAATATACCCTCAGTTCCACATTGTTCCCAACAACACAAAAACCTGAATACAAATGAAAATTAGCCCTCATTAGAGCTGCTATCCTTATGTTTGTATGTTTCTACTGAGAATTATATTTCCAAACTTACATATTTGAATATACTGGGAAAATGATAACAGTCACCCAGCAAAAGGGCCTTAAGGAATCCCCCAAAGATACACACACACACACACACATAAATTAATTTTCAAGGTTAAATATGTCATTGGTTGATGTCCAGGTGCTGCTGTATACAAATTTAACATTGTAATTCAAAACTTATTTAGTAAACACAGTGCTGCACAGGAGATGACTCAAAGTGGTTCAAATCTTAGACCCTCAAAATCTGCATCTTTCATTTAAAGATTGGATAAGCGTCAAGTGTTTGTGATAAAAAGCAGAATATATGCTATGTTAAACTTTATCCAAAGACCTTAAGGATTATGGACAACTAAATACCACAACTAACTGGAAACATCAGAGAAGGCTTCTCAGAAGAGGTATCATTTAAAATGAAAAAATCAGTAATTGCCCATACTTTGATAAGTAATATAAGAATAAAATAATTACTGTGTAGGAAATTTATCCGGCATCTAATCACTAGTTAATAACTGCTAATTAAGTCTTAATTGAGGTTTCTAGATAATGTAAGTGAAAAAATGGAATTACCAAGAGAAACCATGTTGAGGAGTGTACAGATTGCTTGGATCACAGGCTTCATGTAAGATAAGTCTTAGGCAATAGATTGGAGATAGATGAGAAGCCACAGTGTGGAAGACCTCACATACGCTCTGAGAATTTTGGACTTTATAAAAAATACAGGAGGGAATCTTATTAGAGTTTTCTGGGATAGAACAAAGTAGTCATATTCATACTTCAAGTGGATTAATCTGACCCTGGGTTTGAATGGGATTCTGGAGGGGAAATCTGGAGTCACAAAGATAAATTAGGAAGCTTTTGCAATGAACAGGCTCTTCACAAATATGCTGGCTTTCCTTTTGAGCAAATGGTTAAATTCCATTTTCCCATCCAGTTGAAGTTAAAGCAGCCATGTGATTTGCTCCCCAGCAATCTTCGAATTAGGACATGTTTTGTCACTTTTCATTTTCTCAGTCATTTCATAAAGTGTCTTCCCTATTATAAGGATGACATTCATGCAAAGTAGTGCCTTCATCTAGTTGGCACTTCACTTGTAGCATGGGTCTTTTTAAAAACGAGCTATTGAGATTTGAGGTTTTTTCTTTTAATTTGTCCATAACTGGACCTATACTGACTGAACCTAGTGAAAGGTAATTAGAACTTGGACTAGCATCAAGTTGGGGAAAGAGAAATGTAAAACATAGATATGAAGTTATTTTAGGAACAGGATATAGATTAGTTTTGATTATATCCTCTATGTTTCAGGTTATCCTCTAGTGTTAAAACTTATTGGCGCTAAGCTTCCATGTTTCCTTGAGATATCCAATATCATTTTGGGTGAAACTACATTACACTGGAAAACTTAAAATCATGTGACATTTAGAAAAGAGATAAGCAAACAGTAAATTATAGCCCATAATAATCAAAGAAAACTTGGGAAAAATTAAGAAGCATTATTATTAAGGCTTACAGTCTTCCTAAAATTTTTCTGATCCTCTGTTATTTTTTATCAGGTGCGGTTAGGGTACTAGCTTCCTAAGAATAAGCTAGTCTTAATAGAAGTGCAAAGTATTTGCAGCTATACATATTATAGCTTCTGGGGGTGGAGCCCAGAAATCTGTATTCTATGTCAGCATTTCAGAAAACTACGATGCCCCACTAAACTTTAAGATCCACCACTGGTGTTAATACGCCCTTTCTTCTCTCAAGACATTTTTTTCTCTGTAATTATTACAACCCTGGACATGATCCACCTAACTGCTAGTAATTTATGTATCTTATATTTTTAGCAGTATGTGTGCTCCCCGGAGCCATGAACATGTTTACAGCTTTATTTTCCATAGCGTGTGGCACAGTTGTCTCCAAGCAGAAATGAGAAAAAAAAAAAAAAAGCAGTGCTTCACATACAGCTCATTGACCTTAGTCACAAAAACACAAAGAAGAGAGAAGAGCTGTGAAATGACATTGGATATCTCATGGAAATTCTGTGAGAAACCCTTGAAAATCTTAGAGGTGGAAAACTAGCGATAACACCCAATCGTGACCTTGAAGTTCCTCTAAGGAATCACTACCATGTTTGTCATTGTGATAGCTCTTGACATTTTATAGCATAGGTTCTATAACCTCCACCCCTGAAAAACTGGTACTTTGAACTGTACATTTGACAGGCAGTAAATTCTGGGAAATATGACTGACTCTGGTTTGCTCACTTCAACATTCAAGTCTTTCATAAATGTCTATGAATAGAAGTACCTAAGTCATATGCCTGCATCCATGGCAAGGAAGACTTTGCCAAGCAGAACTTCTAATGTGGGGGGAATTTCAAAATAAAAAGAAGTTCTAAAATAACTGGAGCACAAATGAAAAATGTCAACTTTGTGGTTGATAACATTCTTTTCTACCAAAGGTAGTGATATTCTAGGTGCTCTATTTTATGAGAACCAATAGTGGCAGCTTTTTTCAGCTCGCTACTAGGATGTAACTGTCAAATAATAAGGACCACTAAACTGAGATCTAGGTTATGAATGTTCTTTATCTAGTACAAATCCCTTAGGTTCTTTTTTGACTCTGGTGTTTTTCTCTGTGAAGTGAAGATCTTAAAGTTTGCTGTCTGGAAGATCTCTTTTTTGCTCCACAAATCCTGCCATCATTTAATTAATGTTTTTACAGTAGAGAAGTTAATGTAGTTTCAAAGACAAAAAGATTCTTGTACACATACATGTTTGAGACCACTAGATTGATTAATATTCACTCCAGTTTAGCCTATGTATTCTATTATAAATGTAATATATACAAATATGCAGGTCACATATAGGCAATGAAAATGGGAAGAGAAGCAAGTCATGGAGGATTTTTCCCTAGGAAATTGAATTTTGGCTATTCAGTCTGATCATAGACTTGCAGAAATATCACAAGCCTGGAGTGTGATTGATATTTCCAGAGCACCATTTCTCATTTACTCCTTGTGATATTCCTTCTATTCAAATTTCTGCCTCCTCCTCTCCCTTTTCTGCAGCAATTGGAAGCCCTTTGTCTAAGTCATCTATAAATGTGTTATGTAGCACATGATTTGTGACCAAAGAGTTCAGTAGCTTTTTCCTGTTGCTTATTGGTTGTAGGTTTACCTTTTGACCTTATGTAATGTTTCATGTGATGCCAAATCGGCCATTTGGGGAGAGGGTTAGTGACCTCGTCAACAATATAAAATGGCCAAACGTGTTCCCTTTAACCTCCAACGAGTAAGATAAAAAGGGGGCAAATGCATAAAATGGCAGTATGAGCTTTCTTTTAAAGCAAATGAAAAGCCATAGGCATGAGTAAAAAATCCTTTTGTAGCATTCTGGTTTATGTATTTCCATCTTAATATATATTTTTGGTACAGTGTTAGTGGTTAGAATAATTGCATGTTTATAGTCACTAAAATAGGGGCAGGGTACCGATCCCAGATTAAATTTTCTGTGATAAGATATGTTAAAGGCAAATCATTAAATAATTGATAATTCGTTATTGGTGGAATGAAACATCAAAGAAGGAAATGACAGACTAATGAAATAATACCTAATGATACTTCTCACTACTCATCTTCACTTTCTAGATGAGATACATTTTTTTTATAAACCACTACTGCCACAATTTTACACCTGCTGGTTCCTCATTATGTCTGTGGCTATTTTCTCCCACTTAACCTGAATAAGTGTCTATTAGAGTTAGATCAGTTTCAAGTGAACTTTTATCTGGCACATACATGTATGAGAAACTTCTATCCCCTCTACATCCTATCACACATCAACTAACTTAACCTTGCACAGACACAGCTCCTGTGAACTTATGACAAACAAATCTTATCCTAACTTGTTCTTCATATAACTATATAATATAAAGCTATTTAGGTTTATTTTATGTCCCCATCTCATCTTTCTCAAAGTTTATGTTCTTAAGGAAAAGCTTTTCAAGCATAATTTTTAGTATTTCTCTTCTTCATCTGTAGGTAAAATATGGTGTAAATGTGTGACTGAATAGGCAAGTATTCAGCCTTCCCCCATCAGCCTTAAACTGATGTCATTGAGTCAGGCTGATTGTCAGGTCCATGTGTCAGGGATACTTGCACTGAAATGTGGACCTGCTGCAGAAACCTTTCCTGATCTGGGTGCCATTTAGTCTTGGCAGCCTTCCATAAGCCATCTAGTGTATTGCTTAGATTCGTTATTCCTAGACAGAACCCAAAGATGTCTAGCAGGTTCTGTGCTTCCTTCTTTGTGGTAGGGAATGAAAAATGTGGCAGTCTGTCTTTGACTTTGCAAGAAGTGTGCTGTCATGTCAGGCCCTTGACTCTCAGATACCTAAAAACTGAAGTGAACTCATAGGTCCCTAAATTTTCATAGAATTTGCCTCCCACCCTCTGGAGCACATGTGTTCTTATGTCTTCTGTATTAGCCATCTCTGTTTTGCCCTGTCTAATCTCCATGATGTTGTCCATTAGTAAGCAATGGGTTAGTATTATATTTAGTAAGATGCCCAGGATATTAAAATATTTTCAGACTACATTATGACAGAGGGTGGTAGATTTAACATGGCCTTAAGGCAAGACTGTAAATGAATGTTGTTCATACCATGTGGATGCAAACTTTCTGATTCTCTTTTCTAATTGGAATCTAAAAAAATGCACTTGCCAAATTAAGTATTGTGTTACATCTTTGTAATATTATTAATTTGTTCTAGCAATGATAACCCATCTGTCAGTCTAGCTGCAACTGAAGGAGGCTGTGATATTCTGCAGTCATCCTTCACATTTCTGTATTTTCTGCAGGGACTAAACTGGAGAGGTAAATGATAGATATGAAAGGAACGACCACCCTATTCTAATCTCCATCATACCTGTGGGGATGCATTATTGTCTTTAACTTGCTGTTTTATCCACGGGGTGAAGCAGTTTCAGAAGTTTCTGCTTGGCCTTCCTCATCTGTGACAGTCATTACCCAATGTGATTTGGAGCCAGTATGGAGATTCTTCTAACTGCCATGTATATCAAGTCAAATTATACTTTGGGACTGGTTACATGACCAATGGCTGGGTCTATGGATCTAATGAGTCCTCTGTGAGTTAAGTTTTAGCAAGAAGTCCATTTAATCTCTCCTAAGTACTAACTCCATTAATGTTTGGTCTCTGGCTAACAGTACCAACTCAGTCTCTTAAAAATTCTGAATATTCTCCTTTTATCAATGTTCAGGCACTCCAGTAATATCAGTATGTCTCTGGCGAAAGAACTTGGGAATCATTAAAATTTTTATCTGCTGCAGCGTTGTAGGATCCTTCCTCCTAGGAAACTGACTACCTTTTCAGTCATTTGGTTCGGGACCTAAAACTTGGCTAATATCTTGGAATTGATATGGAAATTGCAATTTTGGAGGCATCAATCACCCTTATATCCTGATTCCTTATTCTTATAGGTGTTCTCTAACACTTTTGTAGTCTGTAACATTTGGATCCATGATGTACTGAGTCTCTGTAATTTCTTTCAGGTCAGAGCCCATTGGCTGCTCCTCCAGCCTTGCAGCTTGATTCAGTAATTGAGGCCTCTGACTTCTAGACATTGTGTAGCAAATCTTGGCCTCTATTACTTTGGGGTCCCATAGCTTCACTGATATTAATATAATCGACACTATGACCATTTCTCCTATCATTACCTCTAGCCTGAAGAAAACAACCAACACCAAACTTTTCTAGTGATGCTTGTGTGCCTTTCATCAACTCATTTTTGATGGCCTTGCAAGGTACCATATCCTCTGGTCCTTCTTTGGAATATAATCCTCTGATAGATCTGCTTACCTAGCATAATGGATGCAATATATTGCATAATAGACACAATATATTCTAGGATCCAAGGTTTTCCAAATCAGAATACTGGTTTCTCAGTACACAATAATAGGTGGCCTTGGTTGGAATCTCTGGAGATATATAGCTCTGACTATCAGATTCTGAGTCTGCTGCTCAGCGGAAATAGCTCTTCCACTGTGGGAGACAATTAACTATTTGTAAGCTGCCCCAGAGCTCTCTGTCTTCCTACTGTCTCTCTCTGTCTGGGTTCTATTATCCTTCTGGGAGTAATCAGTGCTACTTAATGAGCTAGGCCACTGTCATTCTTGGTATCATCTCTTACCATTGTTTTTCAGTGTCTGAATATTGCAAACCAACACAGATGTTTATCTCTACTGGGGTGTTTTCAGGGGTCATCATTTTGATTTATAATTGGACCGAACCTTATGTTAGGCATTGGCTCTAGGACAAGAAAGGGCTTTGGTCCCCAGGATAGCTGCCAGCTTCAAGATGTGTTTACTTCCAAGGAATCTGGCCTTCACAATTTTACTAACATTCCGTCCAACTCAGTCATTCAAAGTTTCTTCAGTGAATGAGTATATTTGATCCTTTTGTCCACCACATACTTGGGAATTATCTAATAGCCATTGTTATTTTATAGAAACATGAAGATTTATTTCTCCCTTACTCTTACCGTCTTTATTTTTCCTACCATTGGTGTGAGGAAGAATGACAAGTTGGATGTCCCGTTAAGTTAATAATAAATTGATATTAGGCTAAGAAAGAAGGTCTTTATTGGCAAGAATTGATTTTTCTTGTTTTTTGAATGCTGAAAGAGTTAAGCCTCCTCGTATTTGCTCTTCCTGAATTTGTGACTCTTACTGATGAGATATATATAATTGATAACTCTCTGATATCTGTAGCTATCATAGCAATGTCTCTGTTTAGATAACTTTAAAAATATAAGTAGATTTTTAAGATTTTATAAAAAATTTAGATATTATCAATGATAGTATAGTAGTAATTAATATATTTTACAGCTTATAACTCTTGTATATTTAAGAAGTTTACATGGAATCAAATTAACATCCTTTATTAGTTTTCTATTGATGCATAGTTCATTATTCCCAAACTGAATAGCTTAGAGCAACAGATATTATCTCCCTATTTCCAGAGGTAAGGGATGTTGATGTGACTTGGCTGGGTGCTCTGGCTCAGGGTCTCTCATCAGTTTTTAGTCAAGTTGTCTGTTGGTCTATTCTGAAGCTCAACTTGGAGAGGATTTGCTTCCAAGCTTTTTCATGTGGATGTTGGTAGAATTCGGTGCCTCAGGAGCACCAAATCCTGTTGTGAGAACCTCAGCCTGTAGAACTGAGAACTTGTTTCTCACAGTCAGTTGACTAGAGCCTCTCTCAGCAAGTGACCGCATTAACCTCTGCAGAGGAGCTTGCAGCACGCAGCTGGCTTTCCTAAGAGGTAATGAGCCAAAGAGTAAGCAGGGAGCAAGCACCCAAATGGAAGCCTCTGTCTTTATATGACCTAATCTCTGAGATGCCGTCCTTTTACTTCTGCTGTATTCTAGTCATTGCTAGTAAGTCAATACATCTCTCCCATATTATAAACACTTAAGGCATTCTGAGTTTTTCTGTTACTTATATTGCTTGCCAGCAGTATGATCTTTAGAAAGTTATTTTTAGGAAGCCTCATTTCCTTCTGGAAAATTTGGAATAATAACATAAGTCCCAACCACGCTATTAAATCATAGATATATTTGTTTTTCTCAGAGTGGTCCTTAGTATGAATTCAATATATATTTCTTAATATACAAAAGATGGTTATTAGTAGTTACTTCCTTTATGTGAAGTAATTAGTTTTTCACTAGCATAATGGCAGTTCTGTAAACTTGTAAATAACAGTTTTCTTTCTTCAAACTGAAGTATAACTGAAACTTTATTAGTAAATACACACAATGGATGGCATTAAGCATACTTATTTTCCATTTTTATTTTTAGTCATTTCAATGGGAAGTCACATTAAGCTCAGATGAAGTGAGCAATCAGTTCTGGCTGGTTTCCATTCCCTTGGCCCTACTGAATCATAAAACTATAAGGATGATGGATCAGGCCCGTGACGGCTTACATTACTGCTTTCGCACATCCATCCATCCCCTCTGTAGCTTGAGACTACTGATCAGAGGCTATATGACCCCATAATCTCTCAAATTCTCTCTCTTTTATCTGCAACATGATGGGGGTAGACTAGGGGATTGGAGAAATCCATCTAAAGTCTTGTCAGTTTCCTAGAAGGCTATTATTGGCTACACCTATTTTCACAAGTAACATTTCTTAATGGTAATCCCTAAACAGAAAAATTCTTAAAATTAATTTTCATAATACTAACTGCCTATAAATGTTTCCCTTCATTTATTTCAGGAATTATATTACCCTGACACACTTAGATATTTTAGCAATGATACGAAACAAATTTACTTGATTATCCTGTATTATCAAATTTATTTAAGTGTTAACATTTAAGTCATCTGGATAACGTGAAGGAAAAGTGCTAAGATTTATGAACACATTTTTATTAAATTTTAATGTTTTCCTAATGTGTATTTTATTTTTTATATTGTGTAATACATTTCATTGCTTCTTACATAATGGTACAATAAAATAGCATTATATTAGGTCAAAATACATATCAATTGTCTCTATTCTTTAAGTTGCTTTATTTTGTTTAAATAAAAATGTGTATTCACTTAGACATACATGATTTTAGAGACCATTTTGTTTTATAGTAGAAATGATTTTGTAGTAAAAATAGTAAAAATGAGATTTTTATAATGTGCTTTCCATTTGTGTTTCTTGTGCTTTTGTAAATGCTGCTGCCATTCTTTTAGAAATGTGACCCTGAGGTATCTTTGGCAATGTCCTATGGGGCAAATATTGAGAATTAAATCATCTGACACTTAAATAACCATAAATGACTAAATAAATGTCCAAGTCACTAGGGAAAAGAGAAGGTCATAGAGTCTGTATTTCAGCTGGCAGAGCTGGAATAAATTGTGCCCTAGAGAATTCAGCTATGTTCAAGGAGGCAGAGCATTACGTATGTTTATTGACAGAGGACAAATAAAGGTTTAATTAGCTCAATGGTTAACCTTAAAAGTTTGAAAGAATCTACAACTGGAGAAGCAGAATCAGGTTCATTATCTCTTTTCAGTAGGGGTCCTCATTTGCGCAACAGATAGGGAGCACCAACTATGTGACTCGTTTTCATGGGCTTTACCTTCTAATTGGAGAAACTGAGATTAACAAAACTATCAAGCAGATTACTGCACAGTTATACACACATAAACATACAATGTGTCATGAGAATATTGAAGAGGGAAGTCGGTCTGAGGTCGGGAAAAGGTGACCTAAGGAAGTAACTCTAGCAAAGAGCTGTTGGATTGAGGTCATTTACTAGGTAATAAACAAAGGAGGGGAGGGGTAAGAGAATTTGGGCAGAGAGAAGAATAGGGGCCTATCCCTTATGGTAGATGTAGCATGTGTGGCTATTGAGTAGTGAAATAAAACTGGTGTGGTTGTACAGGGAGGGAGAAGAGCAAAACACAAATGGGGATACAGATTTGAATTAAGATCTTTAGAGCCAATATTCTAACACGACCTCAAATGTAATTATAAAATATACTGATCCATAAATAAAAGAAGATCAACAAAGTTTGAATTCTCTTCGGGATACTAGGTTGATACATTTTTTTGAAATACGAGAATATTTAAGAACTGTTTTTGGTGTCAGTGCTTTATGGCTTCCTGAGAACAAGCTATCTAGTGGGAATGTCAAGACTGTGTGGGGCTCTGATCATGCAAGGCCTCATAGGCCATGTTAAATGTTTGGCCTTTATTGTAAGAAAAAAAGTAAGTAACTCTAGTTATAGAGGGACAAACAATTTGGGAAGAGGAAGAAGGGGAGTAGCAAGTCCAGACTGAAGGTCATGTAGTAACGGTGTCTAAAGATGTTATATTGACAAGAAGAGTGCGGGAGAAAAGACAGATTTGACACATCTTTAGAAGGTAAAATTAAAATTAGAAGATTCATCATATGTAACTTCCTTGCTTACATTGATTCTATTTAATGAGTTTTGGATACTGAAGAACCAGAGGGTTTTTTTTGGGGGGGGGGGGGGGAAGGAGGATCTGTGATTATATATAGGTCTGAGTGTAATTCTGAAGCAGCCTTGAGAAATTCAAGTTGAAATATTGGAGATTTGGATATAGAGGACTAGAGTCAGAGGAAAGGCCTGGGCTAGAAACTTTGAATAAGGGTCATTGAAATAAAAATAAGACAACACCTGGAGGAATTAACATATTCCCTCCTGGAGTAGCTGAAGAAGAATTTGAGAGGGATTAGCCAGAAGGGTATGAGTGAAATCAGTAGAGGATGATGAAAGAGAAGCCCTGAATTTAAAAAGAATATAAGGAAAACAAACCCAAAGTGTCAATTCAGTCTTCAGAAAGACCAAAATATAAACAAAGAGAGGGAGGGAGATTGCCAGTCTCTGGAAACACAAGGTAGGGAGGGAGATTGCCAGTCTCTGGAAACACAAATCAGTGTGTTTAACTGTCTATGGGTTGTACATTTAGGTTCATCTGATTTGTTCAAAGAGATTCTATAGAATCCTTTTAGCTAGCCCTTTTAAATTTAATATTGTCTACTATGAAACAGTGGAGAGAAAGGGGGATTGGGTGGGAGGGGAGTGGCGTGGAGTGGACAGTGGACAGAGGATGGGAAGGAGAGGGACAGGACAGGGAAGGGAGAGAAAGAGAATCCCCCCCCCCAGGAGTTTGGGGTATACAGTCAGCAAGCAAATCAAGTCTATGTTAGGGAGGAAAGTGTTATGTTGCATTGGGTGCTCTGTTCAGGGAAAAACTTTTTGCTACAATAACATTTGAGCAGAGCCCTGAATGAGGTGAAGATAGCTTTGGGAGTTGTACTTGGCAGAGGCAAACGTGGATGAGTGTATCTTGAGGCTAAAGGATCCCACTTGTCTGAAAAACTGCAAATGTGCTGATGAGCCCCCAGAAGGAGTAGAGACAAGGAGGTAATTTGATGGCCAAAATATGGACGATCCTTTAAGTCATGAAAAGGATGGTGGTTGGATTTTATTGTGAGTGAGATAAAATAACTTCAGATATTTCCCAGTAAAGATATTACACAGTTTGATTTCTGTTTTTGAGGGAACAGTAGGGTCACTCTGGCTGCCGTGAAGAGAACAGACTGTAGGGAAGTAGAGAAACAGGAAGAAAAGTTGAAAGGCTGTTAGAGTAATGGAGAATATAAAAAATTGTTGATACCAAGGAATTAGCAGTAAAGCTAGTGAAAAGAATTGTAGATAATAAATGTAGACAAATTAAAAATTTGTTAAATGATTTTACTGAATAGGGGACTAGAGGAATGGGGAGGTAGTAATAGAAGGCTGTAAAGTCAGAAGTGTGTATGTTTTATTTGGGAGTGTACCAATTTAATGTGTGAGTAGCATATATTTTATATGAATGAGAGCTGGGACGGAGACAGCGAAGGAAAGGGCACGATATTAAATAGTGGGGTCCTGAGAAAGCGAGTGTGACAAAGACACTGTCATGACATGACAAGCACATTCCAAACTTTACCATAGTAATTTCTATCCTCAATAAGGTTAAAGCTGACTGATCATTTCTTTTAATAATGAGCAAATTTTTGCTTTTCTACTGAAAGGAAGACTAAAAATAATTGCATCATTATCATGGGAAGATTGGACAAATTGGAAATTAATCTATTATCAGAAGACTTTGGACAATGAAAGCTTAATATTCTCTATGAATGCATAAGCATAAGTATGCACACATGTAACTCCCACTTTGCTGAATCTGAGGGCATAGAATGTCATTATAAATTTGTGCCACCATTAGAAGGGGAGAAAACATAGAAAACTTTGTCCTTTATGATGTTACTGACCTTATCTCTACTGTCTATATACATTAAAATAGTTTCTTTTATAGTTCCTTTAGAAAACTCTAAATTTGACTCTATCTCCATGCCACGTCTTAAATTACATCCTCTTAGTAGTTATATCCCTGTTACTGAATGTTACCTGTGGAGAGGTGTATGGTTGGTATCCATTCTGGCTGAAATGAGATGGTTGCTATAAAAAGTACTTATGTAGTAATTTTAGTAACATTCCTCTGGCTCTTGATAGTACACGAGATTTTGCTAACATGCAGTCCTTTCGACACTATGTCAGTTCAGTTTTTTCAATGTGATTATGTGGTGCCGTTTTTTATAATGTAAATTTTAACTTTCCAAATTAATTACTTGAGATAAGGTGCTTATGTAGTAAAGAGCCTAGCATATTGAGGTGCTTGACAAGTGATAGTTATATTAATAATACTATCTTAATATATCATAACAGAGTATTAGTCAAATATAATATAGTCATGTGATAAAGACATCAAAATCTCTACATTTCTAAATGAACTTAGTGTGAAGAAGATGGAATAAGTTTGGCCTATAAAATTTATTCTCCCTCATGTACAACCTGATTGTTTTACAGCTAAAGGGAAATTCCAAATGTAAAAACACACAATAGGGGAAACATTATCAGACTATTGGAAGTAATGAAAAAAATTCATCCATATTTTATGTATCTTAAAATAAGCTGTCTTCCTTTTATTGTATTTAGGGTAGTTATGCTTAATTTTGTACCAGATTTGAGTACTAACACAGAACCATCACCAAAGTATGCACTTATTTTCATTGGCTTATCACCCAGGACAATAGGGTGTTACAAATACAAAAAAAGAATATATTATTCAGAGGAGTTCTAAAACTGCTTTAAATACACAGTGTTTTTCAAGTTGGAAATTTCACTTTCAAATTTTGCTGAAGACTGATTTAATACCGGTCATTTTTATTTTAGATTGATACAGTACTTATGTGTATTTAAATTGTGTGGTGTCTGTTTAATTTGTTGGTCTGTGCAAATATTTGCAGCATCAAAATTACCTCTTTGAGATTGAGCAAGTGATGTGTGAAGCAAGCCTTGAGTGGTAGTGCTTTCCCTGTGTAGGGCCTATTATAATGTAGAGTGGAATGTTGTGCCTCTGACCTGGGTAAAGAGTCCACCAAAATATAATTGAGCTCAAAGTCACTTTGATATTCTCTTATTCATCTTGAATTGAATTCTAAAGCCAAAAGGCCTTATAGCTGGTGTATTTAAGTGGACATGGGTGTGTGTGCAAGGAACTTAAAAGTTTTACACAAAAATCCGACGAAACATTTAAAATGAAATTTAAATTTTTTATGCCTCATTATGTATTTCTCATTAGCAGCCATACTCTTTTTTCTCTTGTTACAATAATAAACTTTCATGGAAGACATATTTTCCTCTATTTATGCCTTTTTTCCTGATGAATCATAGCATTTAATACATATACCATTTCAGCTATCACTTGGTAAATGAAAGTGTTGCTTTCTTTGGGAAAATGGCCTGTACTATACTTGTGCAATTTAAACAAATTATGTGGGCACAGGATATAGGACATCAATGGCCAAACTGAGGTCAGTTAGATGGTTTCAGGGATCCTAGAGGCACAAAACAGGAAAGGACAGCACCTGTCCTGAAGGCATAGAAATTATGTTACTGATAGATAGAAATAATGTGACTTGAGACTATTAAAATGCATTTGAATAAACATCCAGCATAAAGACAGAAAATGTGAAGTGTAATATGAGAAATATGTTCATTGAATGTGAAGAATGTGCAAGACTAGGAGTTTGCTGTTCTTTCCCAGAATCCAAACAGGTTACGAAATTGATTCAGATTAAAATGGGTGGGTAATAAAAATTAATCCCTACCCCACTTCAAGGTTCCCAACAAAATTTACCTTTCAGAGTTTATTGTATTCATTAACTTCTCTAACTCTGCGATTACATCTACCGGTATTACCCTGTAGCCGGCCTAGAGGAGGATAGAAAAAAAATCCCCAATCCAAGATTAAAGTCTACCAATACTGCTGAGCTTCTATTGGTACTTACTCTGCCTTCACACAGATTTCTACCTATGGCTCACATAAAAATGTTTTAGAAAAAAATGAAAAACAGTAACCAAGTGTCTGGTATATTAAATTTGTTGTATTTCAAAGAATTATTTTATGTTTTATTTGATTTTAAGGCCTTGGAGTCATTACTAATGATTGTCTTTCTCTGACCACACATTTGCTGTTATTGGAAATCCTGTTGACTCTACGTTGAGAATATAACTGATAATTTCCACTAGTTATGCTGATTCCATACTGGTCCAAACTGTTACCACCTCTGATCTAGACAACTGGCGATTGAAATTGTCTCTTAAAATGTATGTCTTTTTCTTTTTCTTTTTACGGCTATACCTGAAGCATGTGGAAATTCCCAGGCCAGGGACTGAATGAGAGCTGCAGCTGCTGGCCTACACCACAGCCACAGCAATGCCAGATCTGAGCTGCACCTGCAACTTAGACCACAGCTCAAGTGGGATGCTTAGCCCACTAAGCGAGGCCAGGGATTGAACCCACTTCCTCATGGACATTATATCGGGTTCTTAACCTGCTGAGCCACAACGGGAACACCAAGGTCTGTCTTTCTGATTGGCTTTTTTCAGTAAACCTGACAAAATGATGCTGTTCAGGCAGAAATTAAACCATGTCAGTTTTTGCTCATTTCTGTCCTAATTTTCTTTTTTATATCAAATCCAATCCAAAGTTCTTATAAGGGTCTTACCCATCAAACCTCATTATCATTCACTGCATCTCCAACTTTATCACCTACTCATTTCCCACTTGGTTATTTTCTTTTGACCACCTGGTTTACTTACAATTCTGTTTATCGTAAGATATTTAGCTGTATGCCTTACTTTTATTACTAGAGGCTCTAGATGAGAAAATGAAAACTATCTCCAGAAATTGCCAAAGGTCTCCTGGGGGCAAAAACACCACTCTCCTAGTAGAGAACCACAGATTTAGACGAAACTAGAACTCATTGTAGTGTCTACTTACTATGTTCTTGTATTCATTTTCTTCATTTTTTAAAAAATTTTATTTAAGTATTATTTATTTACAATGCTGTTAATTCTACTGTAAGGTGATTCAGTTATATATATATGTATATAGCATATATATTTTTTCATATTCTTTTCCATTACGGTTTATCACAGGATATTGGATACAGTTCTCTACGCTCTGTAGTAGAACTTTGTTTATCCATCCTATATATAACGGTTTGCATCTGCTAATCCCAAACTCCAAGTCCTTCCTTTTCCTGCCCCTTCCCTCTTGGCAGTCACAAGTATGTCTCTATATCTGTGAGTGTATGAATTAATTTTCATTTCTAGGTACTTTCTATAATTCATAACTGATTGGCTGCAAGAAAATGCAAGATCCATTTTCTTTTGGAGAGGAGAACTGAAAGTAAAACTTAGCTTGTCTATATAACATGAAATAGACAAATTGTGTGGTCATTAAAATACTATAGAATCTAACCATGTATACTTAAAAATTATTACTGAACTGTTAAAGATCAACACAATGGAACTAGTTTATGAACATTGAAATTGTGCTTCCACAAAGAAATCACAATTATAAGAAAAATAAAAATAAAAATTAGGCGCTACTTAATAATCTTTTAAAGAAAAAGCATCTTAGAGTTCCTGTTGTGGCTTAGCAGAAACGAATCTGACTAGCATCCATGAAAATGCAGGTTTGCTCCCTGGCCTTGCTCAGTGGATTAAGGATCCAGCCAGTGGGTTGCAGTGAGCTGTAGTGTAGGCCGCAGATGCAGCTCAGATCCCACATTGCTGTGGCTGTGGTTTAGGCCAGTGGCTACAGCTCTGATTCAGTCCCTATCCTGGGACCCTCCATATGCCACAGGTGTGGCCCTAAAAGACTGAAAAAAAAAAGATAAAGCATCTTGTATAAAATTCTTTTTTTTTTTTTTTTTTTTGTCTTTTATGTAGAGCCGCACCTGCAGCATATGGAGGTTCCTAGGCTAGGGGTCTAACAGGAGCTGTAGCTGCTGGCCTTCGCCACAGCCACAGCAATGCGGGATCCGAGCTGCGTCTGCAACCTACACCACAGCTCACTGCAACCCACTGGCTGGATCCTTAACCCACTGAGCAAGGCCAGGGATCGAACCTGCAACCTCATGGTTCTTAGTCGGATTCGTTAACCACTGAGCCAAGAAGGGAACTCCTGAAAGTCTTGTATCAGGGCATTGTTGTATAACAACTCCAATGAAGCAATAAGCAATTAAATGCCTAAAGCAGTAAACATTTTTTTAGTTCCCAAGAATACAGCTTGGTTGGCCTGTTCTACTGATGAAAGAGAGATGGGCTCAGCTAATACCAGGAGGCAAGCTTTTGCTTCTGTGGTCAGCCGCAGATCAGCAAGGCAGCTTTGCCCTTCTAGGCTAGACTATCACACATGTCTGGAGCAATGGCTGACAAAAAAAGTTTCGCAGAGTTTCTAAATTACCCATAGTTTAACTTTGACTTGTTCTCATGGCAGAGGCTGAGTTCCAGGAGAGAGTGAAATCTCACAAAACTTTTTTGACTCAGGTTTAGAAATGTCACTCCGTCACTTCTTCTGTGCTTTGTTGGACAAGAGAAATCTCTGTTCTATTGGCCGAGGGCAGTCCGGATTCAGGGCTTGGCTAGGAGAACGCCACCTAGTGGTGGGTGGAGTCCAGAGTCCTTTTGCAGAAAGATAGAGAAACCACTAATGACATCATTTCCATGTACCATATACATATATTTTTTAAATGTTTGAAAATTCCCAGCTATGTTCCCCTTTCTTCTAGTCCTTAGTGTTCTGCATAATATATTTGAGTGGTATAAATCCAGTGTTGCTTAAACAGATGGACACTGGACATCCCACTTACTTTAGTGTTTGATAACAAATGAATTATAGCAGAGTCCAATGACCAGAAGAAATAGAAAGAACTTCAGTTTTGTTGGAAGTCATCAATAATCTTCTCAAATATTTGCACTGCTATAAAAGGCACATTGTGCAAAGTAAATTTCAGCATTAATGTCTACTTTGAATAAATGTTTATTTAAACACAAATATCAATGAAACATAAAAGAAAAATTTAAAATCACTCCCAAGAAGGTAGCTTCAATGACTTTTCATAACTTCATGTTTGCATTTTGAGGGATTATCAGCCTTTTCAAACATCTAGCATTTGTGTTTATGTAAAGAATTATTATTTGGTTGTTATTTAATTAGAATCAAACAATCCCAGTGTCTTTCACCAGCACTTGGAAAATAATCTGTGCTAACTGAGTACACGGTCAACATATTTTAAACATTAATTTGTAAATACTTGAAGCTTTCTTTCCTTAAAGACACAAGGCTTTCAAAGAGGTCATTTATATTCATATATTAAATTAATAATTTAATTTTATCCATTTAAGTCTTATACAAAATTTGAGAAATAAATACCATGTATTAGGATAGTTCACGATCTTGTTCTCTGTTTGTAATTCATACAGTATACACTATATGTGGTTCCTCTCTTTACCAGCAATATATTCTAAAAATATGACTAGACTTTTTAATTGAGTGTACTACATTATCAATGTATAATATATAACATATAAATGTAGTAATATAAATAAAATCAGTACAAATGTATTAAAATACATTGAATATTTTACATTTGGAAGAAAATGCTGAAACATATCACTAATTTTCGATTTTTATTTTTCTCTTCATTTTATTTTTTCCATGATATAGTTGTATTTATTTCATAATCAGAAAGAAATAACTACCTGATCACTTAGCAAACTAAACAAAACCAGCAGATGCTCTTTTCAGTTGCCACATAATTGCTCATTTTTGGCACATGAGATCTGTTTGAAATGGTTTGTATATTTATACACATTAGCAAATGTTTCCTATTTCTTTTCTATTAATAACAATAATAATTATAATAACAAACAACTGTTGCAATTAATGTGTACTAACTGCATTCTACTTACCCAGTACAATTCCAAACTGTTTATATGTATCTGCTTATTTAATTCTCACAACAATATAGGTTACAATTGTTATTCCTACTTTATAGATGAGAAAATTGAAGTAAGATAATTTAACTTACCTAAGGTCATTGCCAGTAGTGTTGGGAAAATAAAAGCCATTTTAATGAATGTTTCTCGTAATGCCTCCTTAATTATGTACATGTTTTTAAAAAAAATTTCTAAAGAAAATACATTGTTACCCACATGTAATATATGATTTTCTTAGATTTGTCCATAAAAGTTTTTTTTTTTGATTTGTCCGTAAAACTTTGACAGAAGCACTAATAGAAATGTTTTTATTTGAAGTCAGAGTACCTGCAATATGAATCTCAAAAATAAATCTTAGGATTTTAGTGTATATTAAATGCTACTACTTAATTATATGTGTGTATTTGAGAAAATATAGCAAATATTAAAGTAATGTATATACTATAATTATATAATTATAGTATAAATACAACATTCTATAAATTGTCTTTTTAGGGATGACACATTATATAAACAAAGCTGTTTTTATGCCCAGGTACTATCTGGAATAAAAAAAAAATTCTGTGTTAAATTAATTAAAAAACAGCAGTATATTGTTAAATAATTTACTCCTCTAATCATTTCAAACTGTATTTGATAGACATTGTATTAGTTATCTATTGCTGTTTAACAAATTCGCAGCTTGAAAAAATTGATATTTTTAATATTATAGTTTCTGTGGGTCAGGAATCTGGGCACAGTTCAGCTATATGAGAATCTCACAGAATTGCAGTAAAGGTTTTGACTAGTCCTAAGTCATCTCAAGGCTCACCTAGGAAACTGGCTTCCCAAATCATTCACATAGTTGTTGGTTAGTTTCAGGACTTTGCAGGTTGTTGGCCAGAGACATCAGCTCCCTGCCATGGGGCAGAACAAAATGGACCATCTGGCTTCCCTGAGAGTGAGTGAGGAGGGTAAAAGAGAGCAAGCAAGAGGAAAGCAATACACTAGATCCAACCACAGGGTTACCCAAGACTGTGGATCATTAGGGGCCATTTTAAGCTTTTTATTAGAGGGCATTTTTTAGAAGTGAAGAAAGTGTTTCAAATTAAAACACTAAGAAAGGGATGGAGAGTTCCTGGGGCTCAGCGGTAATGAACCCAACTAGTATACCCGGCCTTGCGCAGTGGGTTAAAGGATCCGGTGTTGCCGTGAGCTGTGGTGTAGGTCTCAGGTGCAGCTTGGATCTGGTGTTGCTGTGGCTCTGGTGTACCTGTAGCTCTGAGATCTGATTCAACGCCTAGCCTGGGAACTTACATATGCTGCAGGTGCAGCCCCGAAAAGCCAAAAAAGAAGAAAGGTGTGGAGCTGAGATTTGTGCACAAGTCTTATTCCAAAATTTATCCCTTCATCCTTTTCCCCAAAACTATTGATCATATTTATGGAAAAAGAGAGATATAAAACTAACTTTGAAATTAGAATAAAATCAGTATATTAAGAGCAGTGTAAATAGGATCATCTTAGAATTTTATGACAATACACAGGATCTGGCATAGTCAGCTGGAAGAGGAGGAAAAAGCCCAAGCCTGGGATATAGATAAGTCAATTTGAAATGTGACTTTAAGCCAAAAGTAGAAAATGGCAGCATTAGAGATGCACTCGGTGAAAACTTCTCTTTCAAAGAGTGGAGAGAGGGGAAATCTTCTTAACGGGTCCAGTTGCAAGCAAAACATCTGGACACCTGTTTGTGTGAAAAGAGCATTGGACCATTGTAGGAATATATGAATTTTCTTGGGCAGTGATAAGTGGCCTGCATCATGTCACATACTGTACCATGTGTAAGCATTAAGCCTATGAGAACGTTGGATTGCCCTATCAAAGGCACTGCTGAAGTGCCTGCTCAGGGGCAAAATTCTCCATAACTGTCAGGGTCATCCTTTGGGACCCAGTGTATGCGTTAAGCTGGTACCTGTATATGGCGTTGTGTCCCCCAAAAGAAAGATGCACGGCTTAAAGAACAAGAAAGAGAAGTAGGGATGGCCCCACTCATCATCATCCCTGAGGTTTCAGTAAGAGACTATATTTCCTGCTTTGCAGTTCTGAGCTCCATATAGGTTAGGAGTCATGGTCACCACAGAGGCACTTCCTTGCGGGCGCTAAAGATAGAGTCCTATTGAAATTCAAGCTCTGGCTCCTGCCAGTGTAATTTGGACTCCTTGTGCCCAGGGATCAGGAGAAGTTTCACTAGGACAGCAAAAGTGATTGCCCCTGGTGAAGAGGTGGTACTGGAGCCTAGCTATTTTTACCTTCACACTGGTCTTTCTTCTCTAATGGGCTGACTTTGTTTTGGGGGGTCGTCATCATGTTGGTCAAGACTTTCTCATAGCTACCCTGCAGTCTGAATCTCTCTATGGCTTCTCCGTCTTGATCTTTCTTCACAGGCATCAGACCTGCATCAGGATCTGAATCTCCCCTTGCTTACTCCTACTTCCTTTCCCTTTTTATCCTTTAGGACAATTTCTTTAATAACCATGCAATTCTAATTCTGTCTTGTAATCTTCTAGGAAGGCACAGATTGGCATAATGTACAAGGTTAGACAGGTAATTTGTGGTAGAACTGAAATAAAAACCTAGCTTCAGCTTAGGTAAATCCCATGTTTTCATTATCAAATAATAGTTTTTATTATTAATTTCACTGAAATAAATGTCTGATCATGTTCATTCTCTAATTAAAGCAAGTAGTCAGGATCAGCTGAAGTTATGCAACACACACACATACACACACAAAACTCAACTGAATCTTTTAAATTGTTTGACAATTTTAGCTTATTTTTTATGGCCACACCCATGGTATATATAAGTTCCCAGGCCAGGGACTGAATGCAAGCCACAGCTGTGACCTATGCCGCAGCTATGGCAACTCCAGATCCTTTAACTCACTGTGCTGGGCTGGGGATTGATCCTGTGCCTTCCTCTGCAGCAGTCCAAGCCACTGAAGTCAGTTTCTTAACCCACTGTGCCAGAGCAGGAACTCCTGTTTGACCGTTTAAAATGCCCTAAATAAAAATAATCATTAACCAAAATAGGAGTTCCCATCGTGGCTCAGTGGTTAACGAATCAGACTAGGAACCATGAAGTTGCGGGTTCGATTCCTGGCCTTACTCAGTGGGTTAAGGATCCGGCGTTGCTGTGAGCTGTGGTGTAGGTCGTAGACACGGCTCGGATCCCGCGTTGCTGTGGCTGTGGTGTAGGCCAGGGGCTACAGCTCCGATTAGACCCCTAGCCTGGCAACCTCCATATGCCCCGGGTGCAGCCCTAGAAAAGGCAGAAAAAAAAAAATCAATAACCAAAATAGAACATAGCAATTTATGTGTGGTACAAAGCCCTCTCTGAAGTTTGAAAGAAATCCTTCAATTGAGACTTCGTGATAAAAACTGCTTAGTGCAAGTGTACTCACTGAGCTCAAGAATACCTCTAATCTTTTCTTCTCACAATTCACAAAAATAAAATACAAATTGTTTAAATAAAATATATAAAAAAAGCATAAAATATTAGGGGGAAATATAAGAAAATATTTTGTGAGTTTAAATCTCTGTCCTGCTACCTAACGGCTCCTAGAGGATGGACAAGTTATTTCACCATTTTGGGCCTCAGTTTCTTTATTTGTAAAATGAGATCACAATCAATCCTTTAATATGTGGTGTATCAAGGAGTGTTAATACTCAATGCCTTAAGTTACAGAAGATTTTTCAGGAACATAATAAACATTGAATAAATTTTAACTCATTATTTTTTAAACAAGACATAGAAAAATGGTGTTTAATTATACTTGATCTAAGTGAAAGCTCCAGTGCTATAGAAGACATTATAAAAAAAAATTAAGACAAGTGACAGCATTTCCAAAAACTTGTAAAAGGCCTGAAAAAATAATGCATGAATGATAATAATAGTTGTCTCTAGGAAAAGTGAGATGAGGTCTATGGTTAGTGGATTTTTCAAGATAATATCAGTCTTATTGTGTGTTTTTCTTTAAGGTTAATTCATTTTTAAAAAGCAATATCTGCACAAGACAATAAGTGGAAAATATATGTAGTTTTAAAGATTGACAAAGCCCAAAATATATCCAACCTATCCAATACTGAAAATATCCAAAAATATACATGTATATGTGTGTATATAAATATATATCAGTCAGTGCTGGTTACTTTAGTCTTAGTAAGAGTAAGATGGGGCACCTTTTTCACAGGTTTATGACATAGATTCCTGATTCCTACCTCTAAATGCTGTCTGTAGGTAAAATACTGCATTCCATTAAAAGGGTTATGCTAGTGAACACAAAAACAATCACAGGTGTTAGACAAATGTATCAAACCTCAATAGATAATTAAAGAGGATTGCAATACCTGTCATGAAAATTAACTCCCCATGCGAAGTCGTGATACGTATTCCCCCCCCCCCCAAAGCCCAAGAGAATATCCCTAATGTGTGCATTTGAGGTTCTGACCTTGCAGTCTTGGCTCAAGTTCCTAAGTTCTCCAAATGCCTACTTCTTTTCATTTTTGCTTTTGCACGCTCTTTTGGAAAACCCAATTCAGTATTCACAAATTTATTCTAGACACAATTTTAATTTTCTTCGCTACTAAGAAGTATATTTTTCCAAGTCAGTATTGGTTCACAGACTGGCCCCTGTAGACAAGAGGGCAAGGAGAGACCTAAGACAGTGGTAAACTACTTCAGATTGGTGGGTAGACAGCCTTACTAAGCAGGGACACTTACATGCAAGACTTGTCTTAGGCATTCACAAGATGAGTAGGTCTCTGCACCCATGCTCCAGAATTTAAAAGTATATATAGGGGCCTTTACCAAACCCAGATACAGTCATGTATACCGTCCAGATTGTCTCAATAGCACATTGCTCCCTCAACCCTTTATCCTTGAAAATGGCTCCTGATGTGAGTACAGTGGGCAGAAGGTATATTCCAAGAACATGGGAAGGGATGAGGAGCTTCCAGTTGCCTGGGTCCAGCTCGAGGTGCAGTGAGCAGTCACTCTCAATGATCCGCTGTAAGAGTAGGTACCTTCCAGTGTACAGTAATGCTCCAGGTGGGACTCTTTGTGGCACATCAGTTTGTACAGAGCAGTCCAGGGCTCCAGGTCTTGCAGCTCACATTAAGACAGCTCAGGGCATCCTGAGTCCATTGTCCTTCTGGACCACCCTATCTATGTCAGTTGCAGGAATGCTTTATTATTTCTCTAGTTTTCCACTGTGTAAAAAATTAATAATATGCTCACATCACATATCTCCCAAGCATAGATCTTCACTGAGAGACAGTATCATCTAAGTTCCTATGGGCATAGGAAATAGTTCCCCAACATTTTTTAAGCCCACTTTTTCACAGGAGAAGTACCAAACGCTTATTTATATAGTTTCCGTAATTTTTAAAAGTACCCGTCAATTAGAACTTTGTAAATGATAGGTACCTAATGGAAGCATACAAGCTTTATATCTCTAGATCTCTATTCATCTATTATCTACCACCTATCATCTATCAGTCACCGCCTACTTCTTTAATTTCATACTTGTATATATAACTGAAAATTGAATCATAGTTGTGGCTGAGATGGAAAGATACAGTTGTAGATGAATGCCAATGAGGTTGTTCATCTCTCCAGTTTTTTTTTTTTTCTTCCTGTTCGGTTTAATTCTTAGGCTCCTTTCTTTATCATGGCTATATGATCACCGGTAATCTTTATTGTCTTTAGAGGTCACACTTTTAAACAAAATATAATGAGACAAAGCAAAACAAAACCTCCAAGAATAATGAGGGGAAGGAGGTTAGTATTCACGCAGTCCAGAAAATAGATTGAGATTACACCCTTTTTATAAATTTTCTCTGTTACTTAACAACAGGGCCTTTGATTAGTTCAAAATAATGTAGAGACAGTTGCAAAAGTATCTGAATTCTCCAGGTTTATATTTTTACTTCCAAAGGAAAGCATGTTTTCAGATGTCTAATAAAGCTTTTTAAATGTGTAGTCACAGATGTTATTTCTAAAGCCTGAATTTAATTTCTCCCTGATTTGAAAAATTGTATTTTTTATGCAAAGGCACACCAAGAGAAAAAACTGTGCAAATATAAGACAGAGGTTACTGTAGAGGCGAGTGATATCACAGAAAATGTGGTTTTCAGTCATTGTAAAAGCAAGATGACACTTGCCAGAAAAAGAAAGACATCATATAACAATTCATAACAGGTACAGATACAGTGACCTTGATATAATCCTCACCTTGTAACCAGTTTTGACTTCAGGTTTCCTTATACTGAAGGATATGATTAATTTGAATTATGAAATGAATCTACATAAATATGGTTGGTGTAAAAACCCAGATTAATTATAAAAATGAATTTAAATTGTGTTGGATGATGTTCCAAATATACCTAAAATATATAAAAGTAGAAAAGTTAAAACATTATTTATGAGGAATGATGGAACGTGCTGGAATCACTTACCTGTATATCAAAGTGATTTTAAATCATTAAATACAAATAAATCCTACATTAATAACACATATCAAAAGACTTGTTGGGGAGTTCCCGTCGTGGCACAGTGTTTGAAGAACCCAACTAGGAACCATGAGGTTGTGGGTTCTATCCCTGGCCTTGTTCAGTGGGTTGACGATCCGGCGTTGCCGTGAGCTGTGGTGTAGGACGCGGCTCGAATCTTGCGTTGCTGTGGCCGCCGGTGTAGCTCCGATTAGACCCCTAGCCTGGGAACCTCCACATGCCGCCGATGCAGCCCTAAGAAATGACCAAAAAGAAAAAAGACTTGTTGGCTATCGTGAATTATACAAATAAAAGACATCCTTCCTGTGAGTAAAACCTAATGTTATTTTTGTCAATTGATGAATTCAGCAAGCTAGTGCATTTAAAACATCAGTGTGAATAGACATAGTAGGTGTTAAGTAAATAGTATCTTCTTTTCCATATGGAAAAATAAAATCCCCAGAAAGTTATAGTATTCTAAAAAATGTTAATTATCTAGAAAACTGGAATTAGTATTGTTGGCTACACTAAAAACAAAGAATTAGAATAATCCAGTTGCAAAGTGGGTCCAGGTTTGGTAGAATTTCTTACAACAACAACAACATTTTTGACAGGATGATCACTATGGTCCCCCAATTTGGTGACTCTTTGAAGACTTTAGATGTATCTGTTAATTTCATTAATTTTTGCTTTGGACTGTATTTCAATTGTGTAATTATAAGTAAAAGAGCATATTTAGCCTTTGATAATTTTGGAAAGTATATCAATTTTTACATCAATATTTGGCTTCATAAATATTCCTGGAACTTTGTATTACCATCTTTTTACTGAATGGACTATTTCTTGACCATGATGGAGCAATAAAGCAGAATGATTTAAGAGCACAAAGCTTGAAGTCAGGAAGGCAAATTTTAAATCATCTTGGTACACTTAACTGAATTATATAAAAAATCTTTCATCAAGGTTTATTTGGACAAATTTTTAATCTCTTTATTGTTCAGTTTCTCATCAGGAAATCAAAATAGTAAGATTACTTACCACGTGGGAATATTGTCACAGGACTAAATGAGATAGTTCCTAGCACAGTATTTATTGTATAGTAAGTGCCCCAACATTGTTGGCTGAATAGACTAACAAAAATAAACAGCAAGTATATCAATTATTATTCAGTGTAGATAAGATTAAGAAATTTCCAAATTTTAATTCCTAGCTGATATGACCTTATTTTTATTTATTATAAAGTTCGAATACAGTTCTTGATTTTGAGAAATATTGCCATAAATGTTGTCAAGAAAAATATGGTTTTACTTGTGGCAACATGTCGTGGTCACACACGGAGGCAGATAGACTCCCCTACCCAAAGTTTGGTTCAGATATTGAGACTGATGATGCAACACACAAACCAAGAGGATAAAAGTTTTATTATTTGTTTGATGGATATTCCAGAGAGCAGGGCAGGCCTCTTAAGCAAGCAAGAAAGGAAACTGGTTTAGGTGTTTGTGATTAGAGGTGGGTCAGGGAGGGTTTGAGCACAGGGTGGGGCTTACATGGTTTAAATACCCACGCACCTCCACAGCTAAGGAGGGGGAACTAGACTTTTTTATTAGCTTGTCCGATTATATGGGACACAGGGGAACAGAGAGAAGTGAGGCTTAAAAGTTGTCAGCAGTCATGTAGCCAAAAAAATAAAAAGAGAGTCAGACTCTTCATTATATCATAAAAAAGGAATACTTCTTGTACCCATCTTAAGAAATTACTGTCAAAGAGCACTGATGTATGTCACAAAATGCAAGAATCCATAAATCAATTTAAATAATATTCCCAGAAGTCCCAGGGAAATTTTAGCTCTGGTCAGCCCTCTGCAATAGTCTCTACTTTCTAACTTTCTTCCCTTCCCTTCCCTTCCTCCTCCCCTCCTTCTTTCCCTCTTTCTTTCCTTTCTTTGATCATTCTCCTTTTCTTCCCTTTCTTTTGCCATTTCTTTTCATTAGCAGTGACATGGTAGAAATGGTAAGGAAACAATGTTTGTTTCATAATTTAGTGGTTTCATATTAAACAAATGTGATGATTTATGAAGTGAGCACGAGGGAAATTTGTTGCCTTATGTCCTGTGATCTTATTTACACTATACTCTCTGATGGGCTTATAGAACATAGTTTATTGATGACACTCAGATCTTGGACTTATTTTTTTTTTATTAAAGAAAAACTTAAAATGGCATCTAATATTCTGAGAAATTTTATCCAGAGTATAAAAAGTATTCATCTTGGGTGATAGTCATCTTGTTCCATACCTTTCAAATTTTATCGGAATAGGTTTTGATTGTTGTTATATTGGTCTGGTTCTCGTTTCTAGTTCTATATCATAAAGGAGCCTTTAGGCATGTTCTTCCCAGTTATTTTTAATTTTAATTTTTTAATACATGAAATGTTCTTCAGGGTGATTTTATAGGATTATTTCTCTCTTCCCTAGTAAAATATACATATGTTATCCAAACTAATTTATATTCTGTCAGTTCGATTCAACAAGCAATTTTTGAATGCATATTTTTGGATCACTGTAATTTCATAAAATGTAGAGTAAGGCAAAGAGAGAAATTGAGAGTAAAAGAACCTATCCCTTACTGTGCCAAATACATTGGGAAGTTTAAGATTTACACAAATTAAAAAAAATTGGAAAATGACACGGTACAAACATAAGCTAATTTAAAATGTTAATGTTAAAATTGTGCTATTTTGAAAAGTCTTTATATCCTTGACTGAGTTATTTTTATGTTTTTACTCCATCTAATAAAACAATTGCTGCATAGAAGATGTTCAATTCTTTTTTTTTTTTTTTTTTTTTTGCCTTTTTTGTCATTTTATGGCCGCGGGTTTTATGGCCTCACCCGCGGCATGTGGAGGTTCCCAGGCTAGGGGTCTAATCGGAGCTGTGGCCACTGGCCTGCGCCGCAGCCACAGCAACGCAGGATCCGAGCCGCGTCTGCAACCTACACCACAGCTCACGGCAACGCCGGATCGTTAACCCACTGAGCAAGGGCAGGGATCGA
>PVHT020004943.1:8794049-8819224 GCA_004024745.2 Catagonus wagneri | reverse complement strand
GGTCTAATCGGAGCTGTGGCCACTGGCCTGCGCCGCAGCCACAGCAACGCAGGATCCGAGCCGCGTCTGCAACCTACACCACAGCTCACGGCAACGCCGGATCGTTAACCCACTGAGCAAGGGCAGGGATCGAACCCGCAACCTCATGGTTCCTAGTCGGATTCGTTAACCACTGCGCCACGACGGGAACTCCAAGATGTTCAATTCTTATTTCTCATAGTGAACTAATGAATAATTTAGATGAAAATCATGAATTGTAAGGTGAGGAATGACTATTAACTAATAATAAACAAGGTTAATAAAAGACGAGGGTTAAAAAAAATGGACAGGCTCTGGAGCGGCATAGGTTTGAATGTATTCCAAATGTAATCATCATAAACAAAGTAATAAGGGCGTGGAGGGATGGTCTTGATATAGAAGGGTAGTAAAAGTTACAGTAGAAAGCAAAAGTAGAAGGTGTCATCATAAAATAGTGGATTTTAAAGTTGGCTATCAAAACGAACACCAAACTCTGACTAAAACTTTAATTTTTTTATCCTTTTCTTTTTAAGGCCATACCTGCAGCATATGGAAGTTCCTGGGCTAAGAGTTGAATGGGAGCTACAGCTGCCAGTCTATGCCACAGTAACAGCAACACCAGATCCAAGACGCTTCTGTGACCAGTGCTGCAGCCTGCAGTTACACTGGATCCTTAACCCACTGAGTGAGGCCAGGGATCAAACCCGCCTCCTCACAGAGACAATGTTGGGTCCCTAATCAACTGAGCCACAACTGGTACTCCTAAAACTTCAATATTAACGAAGGAATTTGAAAACAGTCATATAAACAATGGAGGACTATTAGAAATAATTAAGCAGGAGTTCCTGTCTTGGCACAGTGGAAATGAATCTGACTAGGAAACATGAAGTTGTGGGTTCCATCCCTGGCCTCGCTCAGTGGGTTAAGGATCAGGCATAGCCCTGAGCTGTGGTGTAGGTTGCAGACATGTCTTGGATGTGGCATTGCTGTAGCTGTGGCGTAGGCCTACAGCTGTAGCTCCAATTAGACCTCTAGCCTGGGAACCTTTATATGCTGTGGGTGTGGCCCTAAGAAGAAGACAAAAACAAAATAAAAAAGAAATAATTAAGCAAAAGGAAGCCGTAACTAAAGCAGTACTCTGGTGAATATTCTTATATACTATGTGGTGAATATTGGAAGAGTTGAAATTGTGAAAAACCAATGAAAAATCTCTCAGTATTACAAGTTGACTCTCTCCAATATAGACAATGAGGTGACAATTAGCATGTGAGAAATTTATTGGGGAGTATTCTCAGGACTGTCATTCACATAGAGGGGGAAAAAACAGCAGAAAGAGAAATTGGATTATAATGGAGTCATAAGATGACCTCATCCTATGTGAGTGCTGAGGTTAGGAGAGTCCTTTAGAATTGTCCCAAGTTAATATGTGGGGCTTGGAATGTGTTGGCAAGTTGATGTATAAGGTCTGGCACTTTATGCTCCCCTGTAGATTAGTTATCGTAAAAAGGCTGGCCTTGGCTAGCCTGGCCTTGGCTAGCCTGGCCTTGTGCAAAGTGAATCTTGAGCTGAGGACAATTTATAAGGCAAGCTGAGAGATGACGGCTGTCATTTAGCAGCACCTTCAGCAGCTGAAGGAACAGGACATGCTCTGAAAAGGAAATCAGAGAAGCCTAGGATGAGGTCCAGTACAGTTCACCTCTGGAGCTGCTTAGATCCATTTCTTCTTTAAATTTTTTAGAGCAGCTTCTCAAAAGGCTGTGGTGGCCTCTTTTCCTTGGATTCCCATAACAGAAGGAGAAACAAAATGTAGGTCCTGTTTTGTCACTTTCTCAAAGCTACAACAGAAACAAGTTATTAACCCTCTTCTTTATCCACTCTGTGTTTCTCTCTTGCTGGTCCCTCTGCTGTTCTATATAACCTACTTGGTATCATATCTCAGAGCTCTATGCCTGAGTGGTTTGAGACACTTCATTTGTTCTTTTACTATGGAAATTGGGCAAGGGAGTGTCATGCTCAGTATATCATTGTGGACAAAATGATTCCTCCTTGTGCCAAAAAGACCTCAACATTCCCCTCAGCTTGACTGAGCTTTAGGGAGTTTGCTATCTGACTGAAACCACTGACCTCCCTTAGAGTTTTTAAATTTAAAAAATTGGCAGTTATATTTTCTTTACCTACCCCTTTGAGATACGTACAGATCTTCTCCAACCATCTTGCCAATATTACAGCCTAGGAATTGTCTTTGTCAAGAACCTAGGAACTAGCTCTTTGAAATGTCAACATCAAAGGATATAGCATCTTTGTCTCCTGGTGTTCCTGTGAGGATAGGAACCTAACTTCAGTGGATGCCAATTAGCAAACACAGATGGCCTAAACACAGAAAAATTTTCAGACTCAGGAATGACTCAGTTGATCCATCTCACCCCCACAAAGTCCTCTAGTACTCTTCCACTTGCTTAACCTAATGCTTAAAAATCCTCCTATATTTCTTTTTAGTGAAATCGAGTTCAGTCCATCCTCTATTGCGATGGTCTTGAATAAGGTCTTCCTTGCTTCTGTCCTAAGAGCAATGAATACTAACCAATCCAATACTAATACTGGATTTAGCAGCGGACATCATTGTGACCTTTACAAATGCAAAGTCAGTGAAGTGGAGGGCGAAAGCCAGACTGGAGTGGTTCAAGAGAGAAGAGAATAAAATAAATTGGAGGTAAATACCAGACAAAAATTCTTCCTAGATGTGTGTGTGTATGTGCGTGTGTGTGGAAAGAAATAAGGCAATGGACTGGTAAATGGAGAGAAGTGAGGTTAAGTCAGATTTTTTTTTTTAAATATAAGATTATAACTGTATGGTTAAATGCTGATGATAATATTCAGAGGAAGGAAATAGAGATAGATTCAAGATAACATGGGAGAATTTACAGGAACAAAACCCATAGGGACATGATACAGGTTGGATCCAGAGCACAAATGATTATGTGATCTTAGTTGAGGTGAAAGATAGTTAATTCATGGTAACAAAATTGAGATTGTACATGAATACAGATAGGTAGGTTGTTAGATTTAGATTTCATGTGTTTTCTTCCAAATTCCTTTGGTGTCATAGTGAACTAGGAACTGAAAATGAGGATAGTTGGAGGTATAGGATATTTGAAAAGGGATAATACATTTGAAATAATACTACAGGAGGGTGAGAGTATGAATAAAATGAGGAAGTATAGGCCTGATAGATAGTCTTAAGGAAATATCTGAGATTATAGCACCATGCTTTTAGAGTAAGAGCAGTCATCATGGTTGTATTTTTCCCCCTTTAGCACATTTAACTATATAAGCATAATTGTGGGGAAATAGTACAACAATTAGTATTGTTTTTCTGATCAAGTGAGTACAAAGGTGAGGTGTGGTGGCATAGAAGTTGGAATAGATCCTTCAGTATAAGTAGGAAAGAGGATGAAAAACATAAAAATCGGTAGATCAATGGAAGATAGATAGATATAACTATATATAGTTATATAGATCCTGGTAAGTTTGATGGATTGTTAGAGTTAACTTACTGGAAAGTGTGAGATGAGAAAATAGGTGGTGCCTTAAATGGCAGATACTTAAAAGTTATATGTTGAATGGTTGTAGTTATTGGTAATATAATGTCTAATATATGGCCATAAGACTGACTGATTAAGGAAGGGTGAAAAAGTTTACTGGAAGAGTTTACGTATCCAAGAAGCAAGTATATTAAAGGATGATATACACAGCTATTGAAATAGCTTCATTACTAAAATTATGACTGATGGAGTAGTGCTGAAGAGAAATTGCAGGTGACTGAAAGAAGAGATGGTAGGTGTTAAAGTCAAATGACATCAGTAAATAGTTTTGATAGGGGTATATTTGTCAAAATGCTTTTATAAATCCTTAAGAAGTAGTTCTATGAAAACTTGGAGTCTTTAGTAATCTTATTACCTCATTAAAAGTATTATAATAATTTATATTCAACTTGTGAAAATATTTCTAAATTAGGAAATTTTGGTGATTTTTTTATAGGTGTGCTACTCTATTTTCCATGTTCTTTTGTAAAAAATAAACCATTATATTTATAATAAAAAATTATGTAGTGTTTTTGAAGTTATCATTAAAGTATTTGACCTAAAAATTAAACTTTTAATATTTGTAACTATATTATTGCATATAGAATTAGGAACTGTTAATTATTAATACATCTCAGGAAAAAGAATATGATGTACGTTTTAGGTCAAATTTATAATTTTTCATGAATTTCAATAAAAGGCACCCTCAGCAGATTTACTTTAAAAAAAATTATCACCATTACCAGGAAGTAAATTATCATTTTTATACAACTGTCATTTTTATTTTCAGAAATGACATGAGAGCATATGAAAGCAAAAAGATCAGTTTGCAAATTGGAGTTTTCACTGGTGCTAACAGTTAAGGATCCAGTGTTATTACTGCTGTGGCATGAGTTTAATCCCTGGCCAGGGAACTTTTGCATACCACAGGTGCAGCCAAAAAAAAAAAAAAATTAAGATCATTTCACAAAATTAAAGATTCAGTGACTTGTGTGACAAAATCAAGAATGTAATTTAGGGGAGTTCCCATCGTGGCTCAGTGGTTTATGAATCCGACTAGGAACGATGAGGTTGCGGGTTCGATCCCTGGCCTTGCTCAGTGGGTTAAGGATCCAGCGTTGCCGTTAGCTGTGGTGTAGGTTGCAGACACGGCTCGGAGCCTGTGTTACTGTGGCTGTGGTGAAGGCCAGCGTCTACAGCTCCTGTTAGACCCCTAGCCTGGGAACCTCCATATGCCGCAGGTGCGGCCCTAGATAAGGCAGAAAGACAAAAAAAAAAAAAAAAAAAAAAAGAATTAATTTAGGGAGTTCCCCTCGGAGCTCAGTGGTAACGAACGCGACTAGAATCGATGAGGATGCGAATTGTATCCATGGCCTCATTTGCTCCGCAAGTTAAAGGATCCACTATTGTCATGAGCTGTGGTGTATGTCGCAGATGCAGCTTGGATCTGGCATTGCTTGGCTGTGGCATAGGCCAGCCAAGCAATGCCAGATTAGCATTGGCCCCCTAGCTTGGAAACTTCCATATGCCGTAGGTGCAGCCCTGAAAAACAAACAAAAAAAAGAATATAATTCAGGAGCATCACAATTTAGGCAAAACTATACAATATATTTATGGAAAACAAATTTTAAAATAATTTGAATTATTGAATTAGATGTCTAGCTTAAGAACTAGAGAATTTGAAGGGTTTTAGGTGAATCAATGATGTCAAACATTAAAATGTTAATATTATGACATATTATTTGTCATAATACTGATGACAAATTCCATTTCTAGAGTTTTTTTTGCCGGGGGGGGGAGAAGTGTGGTTGTTGGTTTTTGTTTTTGTTTTGCTACCCACTTTTTTCTAATGTGCAGTCTTGTTTGAGAACACTTCAGTAAATAGTCAAGGTCTCAGGAGGAGGATTTATATCTAAAAAACTTTACAGTAACATGCCTAGCTTTATATCATTGTAAAAATCCTAGAATTCCCTCAGTTAGTGGATAATGTTAACTAAAATCAGCAAATAGATAAAGAGTGAATACTTCGGAGAAAGCAATAGTGATTTTTATCATTTATAAAAATACTGAATACCTTAAAAAACAATTTTTTTTTCTAAAAAATTTTCTGAAGTCTCTAAGATGTTAACGTCAGAGGTAATAATATGATGCTGTTATGAACAAATGGATAGATTGATACCAAAAGTGTTCTGGTACTGAGTGACTTAGAAGTTAACTAGAGAAAAGAAAGAAGAGCACTAAACTTGTAGTAAGAAAGGGAAAAACTGGACTGATTTTTCACCTTATGAGTCTTACTGCAATATAATTTAGTATAGCCTGAACTAAGCAGAAGTGGAGGTTAGCCTTGGGGTGAAGAAAAATAATTACTTGCTGTTCTGCTTTTTTTCTGGTTTAAAATTCTCCAGCCACCCCGCCTCGTCCTCCAGTCTATCCTCCTTCTTTTCTGGCTTGGTCTGTGCCTGAGAAAGCTGACCTCTTTGGAAAACAGGTCCTGGGCTCTCCTCCCTGTTTGTTTCTAGGATTTTTAAAGAACCAGATTTGGTAATAAAAATGTCTGTCCAGGAGGTCTTTCTGCATAACTGTTATGCAGTAACATAAGGCACAGATCATAAGGTTATTTGGTCTAATGAGAACATACATTAAAGGGCATTTAAAGCTAAGGGAGCTATCACTGATCAGGTCAATTTTTTATTTTATTTTTTATTGATTTTTTAGCTGTCAATCCATACCTTTCTTTAGACAATATGATGCTTGATCTAAAAACTCTTATAAAGAATGGACATGGCAACAGGGATGGCAGAGGCTGAGTATGTGCTCAAAAGCCTCAGCTTCCTCTTTCAAAGTCTGATCTATTAGCTCTGTTGAGTGCTCAGCATACTAACATCAGAGGCCAGTGATTCAATATTGTTCCTGGTCTACACCAGCAAGCTACTTGATGTGAGGATTATTCAAGGCCTCTGCCATCAAAAAGGGGATAGTGATATATCCACATTGTAATAGATAAGTCTTTACAAAATGGATCCCCCTCCCATCAGCCATGATTCTGCCAGTACCACCAAATGCAGAGGATTTACAAAATGTCTTATTCACAGTCATTGTTTTCCATGCAACTTGATGTTAGACCAAGGGACTCAATTTATGGCCCATGGACCTCATTGGTCTTAACATGTACTTTATTACTAGGAAGAGCCTGGAATGATAACACTGACAAAGCGGCCTAATAAATGCTTAATAGTGGTCACAAATAGGGGTTTGAAGTTCTGTTCCATAGGCTGGGGTATCTTCATTTGATTAGCAGTCAATGTATGGTGCTGTTTACTCCGTAGACAGAATATTCGTATTCTAGATATTTCTCTTTCACTAACACCTAGAAATACTCTTAAAAAATATTTGTGACATTTCTGCAAATTTGACCTTGGTTGGTTGAAGTGTCCTTATTCCCAAAGAGTAAAACCTCAGTAATGAAGCATAGCTTTTCAGAGCTAAAGTTGTTCCTCCATCAAGAACTTCTCTTATCATTAAACTAACAGTCATAGATAGGAATCATCATATAAGTTTGGGTGACTTGTCACAGTTATCCAGGGGAAATTGGGTGGAAGTTGACCAAGGAAGGCATGCAGAACTATGTCTAGAACCTCCAGGCTTTAGTAGGACCCTGCTTAATATTCCACATTCAGTAATCAAATGCATTGGAAGACTGTGGCTGCTCCATAAAGTCAAGATTTCGAAGGACCTTTGGATAATCTTCCTGGTAAAAAATCCTAGCTAGTACAGTGCTGGTTCAGGAACTTGGAATGGATATGGAAGAAGCAGCTTATAATTCTCATCCTAGCTTCAAATAAGCTATAGAAACCTGGACTGTGCCAACCATACGTATTTTATATTATCCATTTATTTTCTTCTTCCTCTCTTTTTCTTAGTAGCAGTGAGTGGTACACCAAGTGGGTTATGGCAGCCCCCTTTATCCATGGTTTCACCCTCCATTGTCTCAGCTGTCCACCATCAACCAGTGAAATGGTGGAAAGAGAAACCATGAATAATGGGGCGCATCTTCAGGGTTTGGTGTTGTGTGTGGTTTCAGGCATCTGCCTGGGCTTTTGTAACGTACCCCTGCAGTAAAGGGGTTTATTGCACCTGTGATGACATAGTGGCTGAATGGTCTTCTTCACGTTCAGAAAGATAACTAACTCATGTGAAAGGAAAGAAAAAGTGATACCAAGTGGCAAAAAAGGTAAACTGGGCTGGATATTTTATGTTTACCCTCATGATGTGTTCTTCCTCCTGCTCTAATTTGTGTCCAGGGAAATACAACCTACAGGCTTTATCATTCATGCTCTCTTGTTTACTGTTAACCTTTCAGACATGTTAATCCTGGCACTTCCTATGACTCTTCCTATATTTTCAACCTGAGTTTTCAATGTATATTAATTTCCTCACTAAAAAGCTGGAACTGAAGAGACTTCTTTGGCAATTTATTAGTCAGGACCCTGGCAGGAAACAAAATACACAATCTTTAGAATTTTGAAACAAGTCCTTCAATATAATATTTGTTCCATTTAAATGTGTATTTTTAGAACAGAGCCATAAGGGAGACAGTGAAAATAGAGGATTTAAGGAATATCTATTAGATAGGCCTAAAGGTATTAAATTTTATGGTTAAAGCTAGGCTGTATTCCCCAGATTACTTAAATAAAGAAGCATTTATAAAGGTGCTGTTAACATAGGTGTTGCCAGTGCTCAGTAAAAATACATCTTATTAAGGGGGAAGATGTTTTAGTGTGGTGATACTTGATGTCTTGGTGGTCGGCAGGAAAAAAAAATGAAAGCACATGAGAACCATATGTTTGGGCTATGAAGTTTGAACTTAATGTTATAAATAATGCATATTTATTTTAAGTTGTTGAGTAGGCAGTGAAAGACTGTTTTGAGGAATATTCAACTGAGTGCATTTTGTAAGCAGAGTGAACAGAAAGAAGAGCTAGGTAAATAAGCTAGCAGGCTGTTGCGGTTAGCTAAATATGGTAGAGTGCAGTGGAAAAGACTGAATCATAACTTAGAAGTACCAGGATTTTCTTTCTTTTCAAGCCTGAAGTTTTATCTCCCTTTAAGTGAAAATAAGGTCTACATGAAACAGTTAATAAGATTCTTGCAACCATTAAATAGAATGAATGAAAATGTTTTCAAAATTGAAAACATTGTGCAGTATCGGTTACTATTCACCCTCTATTAGGTTTGATGTTTGGTGGTACTGGACTAATGTTGTGGCAATAAAAATAGACAAGAAGTTGTGGGTTGGAAAGTTTTCAGGCAGGAATAATTAATAAAACGTAGTGACATTGAATAAGGAGGTAACAGAGAAGTAGTCAATGCTATCTGTAATAGGTTTATAACTTCACACCTGAGGCAAATGTGCTGCTACTAAGAGAAATGGAAGTGGACAAAAGAGGCAAACTTTTATGAAAATGATCCTTTTAGTTGAGAAATACAGCAGGGAATTGATACAATTATCAAAATAATTTTTTTACAAATAATATTTTGAAATTACCATATATTTTTTCTACTAAAAAAAATCCTTAGTGGTTCAGAGCAACATTGATTCATTTAGTTCATGAATCTGTAAATTGTCTGCATGGTTCTTTTAACGCTGGTGGGTTTCATTTGTGTAACTGTGGTTGGCCACAGGTCAAGTCCTGTTGACCTTGTCTGGACTCTAGCATATCTGGCAGTCAGATCTAGGATGACCTCAGCTGGGACAAAGGGGAAGACACATCTTTGCTCCATGTGATTTACCCTTCAGCAGTCTGGCCTGAGCATTCCTTAGGGCAAAGATAGATGGTCAAAAGCAATCAAGTAAAATTCACACGGCCTCTTGAGATATAGGCTTAGAACTGGCATACTCACTTATTTCGTATTTTATTGGCCAAATCAGGCTAAAGATCATTCAAAAATCAAGGCGAGGGAAGTGGATCCTGTCTCATTAATAAAAAGAATTAAAAATTCACATGGAAAGGGTGTAGACAGAAGGTTGAAGATACTAGACTATGATGAAATCAGCCTGCCACACCGAGGCTATTAATCCATTAATTAGTTAATTTACAGAAGATAACTCTTTGAGTGTCTATTCTGGGTTCTGGGATAAAGCAATAAACAGAAGAAAGAACTCTTCTTAATAAAGTTTACATGCCAGTGATTAAATCAGTGAAAAATAAACAACAAAATATCAATTAGTGATAAATGAGGTAAGAAATACAGTGGAGGATAGGACAGAAATGTCTTTAGTGAGAAATATGTTAGATTTAGTGGTTTTCCAGGAAGTTGATATTTGAACTAAAGCAAAAATTAAAGAACCCTTTGAAGATAAGGAGAAAGAACACTGAAGATAGTAGGAAGAACTGCTACAAAGGTCATAAAGTGCAAAAGATATTTATATATTTGAGATTGGAAAGAGGGCTAGTGTTATGGGAATCTAGAGACCACAGTGGTGAGTGAGAAGGTAGATCATAGAATCAAGTGAGAGATAGAATTTAAGCCTTAAGCCTTGAAGCTTATCATTAGGGCCTCAGATTTTATTCTGGTGAGATGTAAAGCTATGAAGAGTTTGACACACAGGAGCATATTCTAATTGTGTATTAAAAATACAATTTTGAATTTCTAGTTTCCAGTCTGGTACGTAAAGAGCAAGGAAGTAAACAGTTCAGCAAATGGGGTCAAATAAGCAGGCAAACAAAAAAATCTTCTTAGTTTTTCTGGTGAACTAAAATCACAGAAAACTGCTGCCACCCAAATTGGAGGGATACGTGTGTATGGAAATTTGCAAATTGTTGAAATGGAGAGCCATAGACAGAAACATCTGTGGAAACTAGAAATTTGGTTTGAATGGTAAAATTGTTCTATACATATGGTGGAGTTATGAGCCATATCTTATCCATCACTAAAGCCAGATGTATTTTCTTTCTTCCAAAGTATAGTTCTCAGTAGTATTCTTTCCTTTTAGCAAATCAGTAACTATTCAGCAGTTTTAATTTAGAGTTTTAGCAAAAGTCCAATATGGGCAGCAAACTTAGAGATCCTCAAATTACATATCAGTCATTCCTGACATACTTCTTTTCACATATCAAATGCTAATAGTATTTTTAAAAAGATCTAAAAATGATATAACCTACTACCTTAGGACTCTAGATAGGGCATAACATAGTAAATCCAAAGAAAGAAGAAAATTAATAATAAAAAATTAGAGCAGAAATCAATGAAATTGAAAATAGGAAGTCAATAGAGAAAAATGAATAAAACCAAAAGCTGGCTTTTTGGAAAAGATCACTAAAATCTGTAAGCCTCTTGATAGGCTAACCAACATAGAGAACATAATTTGCTAGTATTAGAAGTAAAAGAGGGGACATCACTACAGAGCCCATGGATATTAAAAGGATTCTAAAGTGATACTATGAGCAAATCTGTGCCCACAAATTTGGGCACAGAATAAATGGATCAATTTCTTGAAAGACACAATCTTTCAAAACTCATACAAGAAGAAACAGACAATCTGATTGTCTGCGAACGAAAATGAATTGATTGAAATAACACTTGCAAAAACAGAAAACATCAGGCCTAAAGGAATTCAGAAATAAGTTTAACAAACACTTAAGTAAGAAATTTTACTAATTATCTGCAAAGAAAGAAGCAGAGGGCATATTTCTTAACTCATGCTATGAATTTACGAAAACCATAAAAATGACATAAGAATAGAAAACTGCAAACTAATATGTCATTCATAAACATAGATGCAAAAGTCATCAGCAAGATATTAGCAAACTGAATCTAACAATATGTAAAATCATTATGCACCATCATCAGATGGAATTTATTTCAGTTATGCAAGAATGGCTCAACATTTAAAAAATCAATTTAATCCATTACATCAGCAGTCTAAAGAAGAAAAAAAATCAATGATCATACCAATAGGTGCAGACAAAGCGTTTGACAAAATACATTTATTCATGACAAAGTCAGAAATATAGAACTTTCTGAATTTGATAAAGAACATCTACAAAAAAAACCCTACAGCCAACATCATGGTTAATAATGAGAAATGAGAAGTTTCCCGCTAAGATCAGAGTAAGATCAGGATATCCCCTCTTACCACTCCCATTCAAATGTACTGAAAGTCCTAGGTAATTCAATAAGAAAAGAAAAGTAAATAAAAGCTACACATTTGGGGAAGGGAGACATAAAACTGTCCTTAAAGATGGCATGTTTTTCTCTAGAAAATTTGCATGAATCATAAGAACTGATAAGTGATCATATTATATTGCAGGATACTAGGTCAATACGCCAAAGCCAATTATGTTCCTATATACCAGCAATGAACAACTGAAATCTGAAATTTAAAACAATGCAATTTTCATTAGCACTCCCCAAAATGATTTCCTTAGGTATAAATCTGACAAAACATATATAATATATATGAAGAAAACTTAAAAACCTCTGATAAATCGAAGAACTACATAAGTCTTGAAGCTGAACTTCAAGACTTATTTATAAAACTCCAGTATCAAGACAGCAATGTGATATCAATGAAAGAATAGACAAATAGATAAATGGAACAGAAAAGAGAAGCCAAACATAGACCCACACAAATATAGTCCTCTGACCTTTGATAAAGTAGAAAAGACAGTAAAATGTAGAAAAGACAGTCTCTTTAACAAAAGATCTTGGATCGAGTAGACATCCATATGCAGGGGAAAAAAATTTTTTTTCTTAATGGATTTTATTTCAATTATAGGTGTACATAAATCATCACAAGTCAATTTTATAGATTTCATATCCCAAACTCACAGCGCATCCCCCCCACCCCCCAGATTGTCTTATTTGAAAAACCAAGGTTTTCCAAAGTCTGTGAGTCATTGTCTGTTCTCCAAAGAAGTTCGTTTTGTCTTTTTAGTTTCTACATGTAAGCGGTAGCATTGGGTGTTGCTGTCTAATCGACTGGTTTCACTTGCATGATAATTTTTAGGTCCATCCGTGTTGCTATAAATGTTGGTAATTCATTGCTTTTAATGGCTGAGTAATAGTCCATTGTGTGTATGTACCATATCTTCCCTATTCACTTCTCTGTCGATGGGCATTTAGGTTGTTTCCATGACCTGGCTATTGCATAGAGTGCTGCAGTGAACACTGGAGTACATGTGTCTTTTCGAGTCATGGTTTCTGCTGGATAGATGCCCAGGAGTGGGATTGCTGGATCAAGTGGTAATTCTATTTTGAGTTTTCTGAGGAATCTCCATACTGTTTTCCACAGTGGTTGCACCAATTTGCATTCCCACCAACAGTGTACTAGGGATCCTTTTTCTCCACACCCTCTCAGGCACTTATTGTTTGTAGACTTTTTGATGTTGGCCGTTCTGGCCAGTGTAAGGTGGTACCTCATAGTGGTTTTGATTTGCATTTCTCTAATGAGGAGCAATGTTGAACATCTTTTCATGTGTTTATTTGCCATGTGCATGTCTTTGGAGAATTGTCTGCCTAGATCCTCTGCTCATTTTTTGATGGGGTTGTTTGTTTCTTTGGTATTGAGCTGTAGGAGGTGTTTGTAAATTTTGGAGCTTAATCCCTTGTCAGTTGAATCATTTGCAAATATTTTCTCCCATTCTGTGGGTTGTCTTTTTCATTTTGTTTAGGGTTTCCTTAGCTGTGCAGAAATTTTGAAGTTTAATTAAGTCCCATTTGTTTATTTCTCTTTTTATTGTCCTTACTCTGACACATGGATCTGAGAAGATGTTGCTATCATTTATGTCAGAGAGTGTTTGGCCTATGTTTTCCTCTAAGAGTTTTAAAGTATGTGATCTTATATCTAGATCTTTAATCCATTTTGAGTTTATTTTTGTGCATGGTGTTAGGAAGTGTTCTAGTTTCATTTTTTTACATGTAGCTGTCCAGTTCAGGGAAAAAAAATTTTTGACACAGAGCTTACACCCTTTGAAAAAGTTAACTCTGAATTGATCATAAACCTAAATTTAAAATGCAAAATTACAAAATTTCTAGAAGATAACATAGGAAAAAATCTTGATGACCTTGATTTAGGCAATGACTTTTTAGATAACACACTAAAGGTAAAATCCATGAAAGAAAATATCAATAAACAGGACTTTATTAAAAGTAAAAACTTCTGTCCTGGGAAAGGCAAGATGTCAACAGAATGAGAATACAAGTCGTGGACTGGGAAAAAATATATGCAAAAGAAACTTCTGATAAAAGGTTGTAATCCAAATGATTTAAAGAACCTTAAAACTTAACAGTAAGAAAATTAACAACCCAATTAAAAGTAGGTAAATGATCTGAACAGACAACTCATCTCGGAAGACGTAGAGATGATAAATGTATGCATGTGAAAAGCTGCTCATCGTACATCATAAGGAATTTGCAAATTAAACAGTGCAACTTTTATATGGCTAAAATCCCAAACACTGGCAATCCAAAATATTTGCAAGTATGTGAAACGACAGGAATGCTCATTCATTGACTGTGAGAATGAAATATGATTGTGCTACTTTGAAAACTCTGGCATTTCCTTACAAAACTAAGTTAAATATATGATCATACTCCATGATATTTATCCAAATGAGGTGAAAATTTATGTCCACACCCCTGCACATGGATGTTTGTAGCAATTTTATTCATAGTTGCAAAAACTCAGAAGCAAGGAATTTATTTCGTTCAGTAGAGGAATGGATAAATAAACTTTAGAATGTCCAGACAATAGACTGTTATCCAGCAGTGAAATAAATGAGTTACAGAGCCATGAGAAGACATGGAGGAACCTTAGATGAATATTACTAAGTGAAATAAACCGTTCTGAAAGATCCACATACGGTATGATTCCAAATATTTAACATTCTGGAAAAGGCAGAACCATGGAGACAGTAAAAATCAGTGGTGGTCAAGGATTTAGGGAAAAGGAGAGAGAGATGAGTAAGCTGAATAGAGGGTTTTTAGGGCCATGGAATGATTTTGATATTGTACTATAATGTGAATATCTGCCATTCCACATTTGTCAAAACCCATGGATTGTATAACGCGAAGAGTGGACGCTAGTGTAAACTGTGGCCTTTAGGTGATAATGATGTCAGTGTAGTTTTCAGAGGTGGTAACAAATGGACCTCTCTGTGTGCTGTGTGGATGGTGGGGGAAGCTGCGTATGAAGATGTAGTGGATATGTGTAAACTCTCCATTCTCTGCTCAATTTTGCTGTGAATCTAAAAGTATTTTAAAATATGCGTCTATTTGAAAAGTATATCATTCTGGATGTTGTGTGAGTAATGGATAGAAGGTGGTCATGGATGATTGGTCCTATAGCCTTTGAAAATATTAGCCAAGACAGATATAAACAAATAAGTGAAATAATTAAAAGTCAAATTAGTATAAATATTGATTCAGGATGTACTCCCAGATGCTGAATGAAGCCAGAGGAAATAGCAGTTCATTCTGACAGGGGGAACCTGTGAAGATTTCTTAGAGATCATAGCACTTGAACCTAAACCTGCATAATAAAAAGAAATTCAATATGATGAAAAGGACATGAGAGATTTTCAAGCCATGAGAGAGTAAGAGCTGAAGAACTGAAGTTAAGAAATGCATTTTGTGCCCAGGTGTTAGTTAGATAAACTGTAGCCAAATTTTGAATGCATTTAAGCATATAGGTACTGTTTTAGTTGTGGTAGAAATGGTGGATTTTTAAGCACAATCTTAATATTTTGTTTTTAGATTTTTTTTGCTGACAAAACTTGTGATTTATTTAAGAAGTGCTATGATATTTTTTTTTTCATCCTAGCTACAGGGCTAAAATTGTTTATTCATAAAGATTTCAAGGAAACATACAGTTGGTTACAATTACTAAAGTATAAGTAACTGTAATGTATTCCACAGAATAAATGCTAAAAATGACAAAAATATGTATAGGCATGAGGATAAAAAGATGACATTTAAGATTTTTTTTTGGTCTTTTTAGGGCCATACCCACAGCATATGGAGATTCCCAGGCTAGGGGTTGAATTGGAGCTGTAGCTGCTGGCCTACACCACAGCCACAGCAATGCAAGATCCGAGCCAAGTCTGTGACCTACACCGCAGCTCATGGCAACACCGGATCCTTAACCCACTGAAACAAGGCCAGGGATCAAACCTGTGTTCTTGTGGATGCTAGTCAGATTTGTTTCTGCTGAGCCATTATGGGAACTTAAGATTTTGAGAGAAAGAAAAATCATTATTAATTATTTGATTTACTCTATATGAAGGCAGGAGATCCAAAATATCTCAAAGGAATTTGTAATATGTATTTTAAAATCAGAGCATTGCTTTAGATATTTAGGTGTTTTGAGTTTTCTCTCTCTTCCCTTCATTCCTTCATTTCTTCCTTTCTTCTGCCTTCCCTCCCTCTTTCCTTCTTTTTCTCTCTCTCTCCTGTCCCTTTGTTCCCTTATTTCCCCCTCTTCTCCTCCATCTCCTTTTCTTTCTCTTTCTCCTTCTTCTGTTACCCAGGAAGCTCCTACTTAGCAGAAAATTTCCCTGTACATTTAGACATATTTATTTAAACAAAATTTGTTTTCATTGGTATTTATTAATGATAAGTCTAATTTTATGATTACCTTTATTGTCTTCATTATGTCCTGTTCTAGTAGGAATAATTCTTCCAAAATCTATTTAATAATGACCAAAATTTAGCATAGAGTTAGCAAACTTAATACTAAGTTTAAAACTCAAAAAATATACATCTTGGTATTCATGTGACTGGAATCACAATGTGTACTCTTTTATTTGTGAGAACATTCCATGTCATCGTATGTAGCAGCAGCTCATCTTTTATATTTGCTTATTATTCTGTTTCATGAATATACCTGTTTTATTTTAGGCATTTCAGAGTTGTTGGAATTTGGATGGTTTTCAAGTTAGTACTCTTAAAATCAAAGATATTACAGACATTTGTACATGTGTCTTTTGCTGAATTTAAGTAATCAACAATACTGGAAGCCAAAGTACTGGGTCTTAAGGTAGGCATATGCTGAATATTAGTTCATACTGCCCCAATATTTTAAATTAAAAAAAAATTTTAATTACATTATAGTTAATTTACAATGCTGTGCCAATTTCTGTTGTACAGCAAAGTGACCTAGTCATGTATATATGTACATTCCCTTTCTTATATTATCTTCCATCATGATCTATACCAAGATACGAGATATAGTTCCCTGCATTATACAGTAGGAGCTCATTGCTTATCCATCCTAAATGTAATAGTGTGTATCTACTAACCTCAAACTCTCAGTCCATTCCACTCCCTCCCTCCTCCCCTTGGCAACCACAAGTCTGTTCTCTGTGTCTGTAAGTCTGTTTTGTAGATAGGTTCATTTGTACCACAATTTAGATTCCGCATATAACTGATATCATATGGTATCTTTCTCTCTCTGAAACTGCTTAGTTTAAGAATCTCTAGTTGTATCCACATTGCTGCTGATGGCATTATTTCATTCTTTTTTATAGCTGAGTAGTATTCCAGCGTATGTATGTAACACATATTCTTAACCCATTCATCTGTACATGAACATTTAGGTTGCTTCCATGTCTTGGCAATTTAAATAGTGTTGCTATAAACATAAGGGTACATATATCTTTTTGAATTATAGTTTTATCCAAATATATGCCTAGGAGTGGGATTGCTGGATCATGTCTTAGTTCTATTTTTTTTTTTTTTGTCTTGTTATGGCCACACCCGTGGCATATGGAGGTTCCTGTGCTAGAGGTCCAATTGGAGCTGTAGCCGCTGGCCGACGCCACAGCCACAGCAACATGGGATCCAAGCCGTGTCTGTGACCTGTACCACAGCTCACGGAAACTCCAGATCCCTAACCCATTGAGCGAGTCCAGGGATTGAACCTGCAACCTCATGGTTCCTAGTCGGATTCATTAACTGCTGCACCATGACGGGAACTCCTCTTAGTTCTATATTTAGTTTTCTGAGGAACCTCTATTCTGTTTCCCATAATGGTTATGACAACCAATTTACCTTTCCACAAAGAGTGCAGGAGAGTTCCCTTTTCTCCACATCCTCTCCAGCATTTCTTATTTGTAGACCGCCATTCTGACTAGTGTAAGGTGGTACCTCATTGTAGTTTTGATTTGCACGTCTCTAATAATTAGTGTTGAGCATCTTTTCATGTGACTATTGGCCATCCACATATCTTCTTTGGAGAAATGTCAATTTTCGTCTTCCAATCATTTTTCAATTGGATTCTTTGTTTTTTTGCTATTGTTGAGTTGTATGAGTTGCTTGTATATTGGAGACTGAACCCTTTTCAGTTGCATCACTTGCATCTGTTTTCTCCCATTCCACAGGTTGTCGTTTCAGGTTTTTGTTTGTTTTTATGGCTTCCTGAAGGTAAATATGGAGACATTGAAGGTATATATTCTTGTATTGGGCATGAAAGACAAGAGAAAAACTATCTCAAATTGCCGTCCTTGTATATTTGCTAATTTTAATACATAAAACTCTTTCAGCGCTGGTTTTAAGAGTGATCAGAGGAATTTCATCAAATGTGTGCAGAAGGATTTCAGTCCTCCTTTTATCCAGGGTCCTTCACCTGTCTTAAAAAGGCCTTCTGAAACTCTTATTTAATATTTTTGCATTTTTCCAATTAACTCTTACACACAAATAGCACAAATAATTACTTTTCATAGAGATACTAACATATTTTCTCTAATTATCATCTTATACATCTTTATAGACTTTCATGTCAAATTTGTCTTCAAATTCTAGCATTCAGTGATATTTCCTAGAATTCTCTGCCACATGGGCTTGAACCTTTTGACTGCTGTTCCTCTGCTGCCTGAAATCATAGTTATTTTTTAATCCTTAATCTAAGTGCAGTCTACTCCCATGTAGCCAGTTTTGATTACACTTTTATGTGGTCCTCATAACACCTTCGATGATATTTGTTTTATAAATTATTTATAATAAGTATATACAATTTTAATTGAACTAAGGACAAAGAAAGAGCATTTATCTATTGGTTCATAGTAGGAAAAGATACATCATTTCAAAATTTGTTTTAATAAGCTTATCTTCACATAGAACTTCAAATGGGGTGAATAAACTGATGTCTATGCTTTCATGAAAATGCTGAAGTTGTTTTTCCCGGTTAGAAAAAACATTGTTCTAGAAAATGATGATTAAGTGTGCTGATATTTGGTGGTAGACGTGTGAGAAGAAGAGAGGACACCCAGATGAATAGTGGTCTCCTTTCAAATTCTATATTTGAAGGAGAGTCAATATGGCCAGGAAGAGTTTTAAAGTTCCATTGGGATGTGCCATGGTAAACTACACTTTGCAAATCTGAGGACATAACAGGTTCCCTCTTATTATCTATATTCACCAATATAGAAAATGTGTTAAGATGTGTTGAAATTCTCTTGGACACCTACTGTTGTTGAGACAAAGTTTTTGAGAGGAAGAAAATGTCTGATTTCTATTGAGGAGACATGGGTTCCAGTTTTTTTTTTTTTGGCAATATATATCTGTACTGTGAAATAAAAACATTGGTTTGTCTGTTGGTGACAGAGCCTATGTACATAAAGGAAAATCCAAATTGAAGGAAATATTTCTCTTTCACACCTAATTAATGCCACATTAATTAAGGAAAGTCAATGGAAGTTCCCATCGTGGCTCAACGGAAACTAATCTAAGAACAATGAGGTTGCGCATTTGATCCCTGGCCTTACTCGGTGGGTTAAGGATCTGGCATTGCCATGAGCTGTGGTGTAGGTTGCAGATGTGGCTCAGATCTGGCGTTGCTGTGACATGGGCCGGCAGCCACAGCTCCTGTTAGACCCCTAGCCTGGGAACCTCCATATGCCCTGGGTGCGGCCCTAAAGTGACAAAAAGACAAAAAAAAAAAGAGGAAAATCAAGCTGAAATAAAGCAGAGAGGTTAGGATAGTGGCTGTCCTTGGTTTAGAGAATTACTGGAGGTTTTGTTGTGTGTTTATGTGTGTATATGGTGGTGGTGCTGATGTTGCTCAGATTTTATTAGAAATTACCTTTGTCCCTTTTGAAGTTAACTAGTAACTACTATTTCTGTTACTTTCAAAGCATTAGAAATTGAGACATCTCCGGAGTTCCCATCATGGCTCAGTGGAAACAAACCCAAATAGTATCCATAAAGACGGGAGCTTAATCTCTGGCCTCGCTCAGTGGGTTAAGGATCTGGTGTTGCCGTGAGCTGTGGTGTAGGTGAGAGATGTGGCTCGGCTCTGCCATTGCTGTGGCTGTGGTATAGGCTGGAAGTATAGTTCCGATTTGACCCCTAGCCTGGGAACTTCCGTGTGCTGTGGGTGTGGCCCTTAAAAAAGAAAAAAAGAAAAAGAAATTGAGACATGTAAACTTAAATAGAAGATAGATCAGCAGACTTATTTTGGAAAAAAAGTAATTTGGCGCAAACTACACAAAATCAAATACCTTTGAGTGTCTCTTCTAGGTAAAATGGACAATAGTCACATTATGGATAATTGCAGAAATGGTAGGGACTTTCATGTTCTTTGAATCCCCAGTCTCACTGAAAAAATAAAATATCTCCTCTTTCACTTCTTTTATCTTGACTAAATTTATGCATTCACAGCTGCTACCCTAAATCTAAACACTAGATATTGCTGTTTGTTAGTTTAATTTTTTAACTTCTAACTTTTTTATTATCATATTTTTTCTTCCTGTTTGAACATACTTGCCTTTGAGCAGTGATTTTCTTTTTTCTTTTTTTTTTTTCCGAAGCAGCATGTCTTCTGTGATGCATTCAAGGTCACAGTCTCTGTACCCTTGCCTGCTGTACATAGGCAGAGCAATAAAACAGGTAATACTCTTACTCAATTGAGGTGCAGATCTCATTTCTGCCGAACATCTGTGCAGTATGAATCTCCATATTACACCCTAAACACCAATTTTTTGGTAATATCGACTTTGCCTCTTTGCATTTTTATTTGCATTGATATGACTCAACTGGGATATGCCATTGTTGAGGCATGCATAATTTTTAATGATACAAAATGTAGGAAAAGCCACACTACTATTAGGAAAATGTCAGCTTTAAGCAATACAATTTCTAATAAGAAACAACTTAGAGAGGCACTAAGTATTAGAGAATAAGCTGCTTCACTATTTAGAGAATGACACTTAGGGAAAGAAAAGATTGAATCATCATATCATAAATGAACATAGATCATTTTCTATGATAATATCAAAACTGGGCTCCTTTCTCAGCTTATATTCTCCCCTGTCCAAATATTTCATTTTTACAACAATTGATTTCTAAAATAGACAAATTAGGGTTATGTAAATCAATGAACATCAGTGCTTACAAAAAGTAGCAAGCTTAGCAATATGCATATTTTTATTTTCAGGCTGATGGATATTTAAATATTTGTTTAATTAGAACTTCTGTATAGTCAAGCATAGAACATGCAGATAATCAGAAGAGTGAAGCACCTCTTTCATTTGTTTTCTTTCTTGATAGTGTGTATGACTAAATATTTGTTGTAAGTTCAGGGCCACATAAATGAAGTAGTTAGCCGTGTCAGATTTCCTGAACATCACCCCACTGACTATGGATAGGCAACCAGTTCCTTGATTGTTTACCTAGGAGTATAAGGGTGTGCCAAAGGCTCAGTCTAAATTCATTCTTCTTAAAATACTGTTCATATAATCTGTAGTTTATGTTCCAAAAAGAAAGAGTAATTTTCCTTGATCGCTTGTCCAGTGATATTTTCTGTCTACACACACACAAACATACAAACACACAATCAGAAAAAGAGTAGTTTTATTTTAAAAGAATGTACTCAAGCAGAGATGAAATGCACCCCCCTTTTTTGGCTACACCCACAGCACGTGGAAGTTCCTGGGTCAGGGGACTGAAACTGCACCACGGCATCAATCCAAGCCGCTGCAGTGACAACACCATATCCTTAACCTGCTGCACAACAAGAAAACTTCTGAAATACCTTTTAAATTCACTGACATTTTTCCTTTAAGGTAGCAGTTTGTATAAATCTTTGCTAACCCCTTCAGAGTGAATTGGTCTCCCTCTGTGCTCCCATTAATTCCTAATGGTAGTTTTACATAAACCTTATTAAAATTAGACATTTTATAACCTCCTTCATTTACAAACGTTCCTTATAGAATGGATGGAATTCTTAACTCCTAGCTGAAACTAAACCCTGAATAAATGCTTTCTAAATAAAATACCTGGGTCTATGTTATGTAATAGAGAGTGATATGAAAAGTCCATGGTGGACAATACATTAATGACATCATTGTGTTGTTTTTCATTTGGATTCTGCTCCTTAGCTGAGATAGGAAAGACTTTACCAGAGAAAAGCACTAAAGATAATTATAAAATCGGCAACAAAATTCCTATGAGAAAAGCCTACTGTAATTAGTAACTGTGTTTTAGTGGGGATAACTACAAATGTGTATGAGGCCAAGGTACTTAATAATAATCAAATCTAGGAATGTGAAGTAAGCCCCGTGGAGACAGCACCACATGTTTGCATTGTATTTTTTCTTGGGCCCTCGTGCAGAGTAAATCAGTATTAAATAACAATTATCCAGCAAAGTTATTTCCATTGATCAAATTAAGCAGCTGTTTGTTAGGTTTCCACTTACTCTGGGTTACAAAACTGTAGACTGTATTATACTCTATATTCATAAAATTGGGTGTTAATTTTAAAAGATTATATTTTATTTCTCCTTGAAGCAAAGCATGTAGGATGCAAAATTATCTTTTTTTTTGTTTGTTTGCCCTGGAGGATTATGATTATTATTGTTCCATGAACTGCTTTTTATGATTATGCCTTCAAAGGCTATTTAAAATTTATCTAAATAAGAAAAAAAGACCCGGAATTGTTTCTTGCAAAGACATGAGTAAGACAGTGAGATACATGATTTATTCATCAGTTGAAATTGTTCTGAATATGTGGTGGCCAAGAGAAACAAAAAATGATAGCAAAATAATTTTTCAAGACGACAGATCCTGTGATTTACCTACACAGCATGTTAACAATGAAAATTAAAGAAATGATCTCTCTAGAATTTATTTGTCTCCACCAAAATAAACAGTCAAATCCAGCTGTGGTTGCTGACATTTTTCAGTGTTACAGGTTATTTTCCCATGCTAGAGAAAAGGTTAGGATTTTTTGAGTAGAGATATTTGCAGATTTTATGGAGTAATAAAATATTCAATGGCTAGATTATGAGTCACTTAATAAAATTTTAGAGGCATATAAATACCAGGAGATGTAGTCTGTTGGGAAAGGAACACACAAGCACACCCTTGACCTCTAGCAGCTTCTTTGGTCTTCTTTTGGGAGAAGAGGGGAGCGGCTGAGGAGGTATCAAGGACAAACTAGAAAGGGAAAATGCAGATATGATCCTTAGAAGTGGTTTGTACCCTTTCTGAAGCACAGAAGTAATTACTGCTTTCTTTTCAAATAACTAAATCACTATGACTTCTTCTGACAACTCCTCAGTGTTGTAAATATTAAATAATAACTGCAATGCCTAGTTAACATTTTCCTGAAAGGAGAAAACTGTTTTTAAAGTTACAGGCTAACAGTATAAAATTCCATTCATTCTGTTGTTTTGATCTCTCCTACCGACATTTATTTTTATCTCAGACACATTGTCATCTTTCCCCATGGTTTTTATGCAATTTATCCGAAATGAGTAATGCCAATTGAGTGAAAACTCAATAGCTTGTCCTTATATTTGTGTAAATAACATTAAAACGTAGAAATTGCTGAATTTATATGTAATGCCAAAAATCCATATTTAAGATGCAGAGAAAACTGCCCAGGGAACAAGAAATTGGAAGGTACTTGGCAGAGCAGACTGTCAGAAGTGGGGCAGACAGGTCCTTTGAAGCTAATGTACTCAAATTTCCTGGGGCTGCTGCCATCCTTCCACAGGAGCCGCCTCTGAATAAGAAACGTTTCTGTCTAATCCTGCAGAAGACAGATAAGTCTGCCAATTGAAACTGTGAAGTCTTGACAGCCGACGGCACTGGTTTTGTAATAGCAAAGGACTGATGCCGAAGTATCAGAAATGTAATAGCATTCTCTGACAGCAAGAAACTAACATGTTTGACAAGAAATTGGAACCATGATTATTTCTAGTCAAACAAGATGTCTGTTCATTCAGAGCATCACATTTACCTTCATGGCCAAAGTTCAAGATTCATTTCATTACCGACATATTCTTTTTCTTTCCCCTTACCAAGTTTAGAAACTTGCAGAGGCACTTGTGTTTGATATTACCAGGCAACAACCTTTGCTATTTTCTTTTTAATCAGGACCGCAATAAAAAGGAAAACACAATGTTTCCCCACTGTGTTCAATCACATCTCCACGCTCATTTATAAAATCTTCTCATTTTAACCATCAAGGCTCTGCACATTTCAGATTTTAAAGAAGTGTTTCTTCTAACATCTTATCAAATTTGAGTCCTTTTCAGATAACCTTTTTCCCCATTCTATCTCATATCTTATCTAGTTGTTACCCATTAGCATTAAACACCTTTATGATAAATTAGACCATCTGAATTGGCCTGATATAAACCAGAAATGTCACCATTTTAAAATATGATATCAGAAAATTGAACTATAGTGAATAAAAAATGGAACTTATCTACTATTCCCTTAGATATTAAATGTAGGTAATACTTAATTTTTTAACTGGGATATTTTTCTCCAAGTTTTAGAATCCTGTGTAATAATTTATCAGAACCAAAGTAGCACTTTTTGGAGCAAAATTTTGTTTTATAGAAAGGCTTAGAGATTTTCCCAATGAATTTTAAGAATAATTATTAAAATAAATGCCAACTGGATAGCAAAGTTCACTTTAGAAATTAAAAAAAATATATATGTAAAATAAAATAAATTGGAATGCAATTTTCTCTAATAATATACTTTTGAAATATTTAAAAATCAAAGCATATTATTATGGCTGTCATTAAGGGTGAAGGTTTTGAGAGGTGTAAAACATTCTTTCATTTTAAAGATAGTTGCCTGGACTGTAAGCATATTTGAATGTATTCATATATTTTGTTATCAAAATATATGAATGGAAAAACAATTAAAAATATAGTACATGGTTATTTAGTGTTATAGTGAATGGCATTTTCCATTTTTCATTTGTCAAACATCTCTAAATAAAAACCAGTTAACACAGTTAACTATGCTTTTAATAATTTCTTAAAAATGAGTTAAACTCTGATAAATGCTGTGTTATAAATAGTAACAAAAGTTGTCACACACACACACACAAAATGGCAGAGTGCAAATTCATGGTATAATTTAAAAAGGACTTTAACATATTTCACATGCTTGTTCTGAATTGTGGCAATGTTATATAAATAATGGAAACATGAACCATTGATTGAAAGTCAGTCTTTTCGGAGTTCCCGTTGTGGCGCAGCGGTTAACGAATCCGACTAGGAACCATGAGGTTGCGGGTTCGATCCCTGCCCTTGCTCAGTGGGTTAACGATCC